>VUQS01060399.1:0-59386 GCA_015108495.1 Heterochromis multidens
TCAATATATACATATCCTAATATATTACAGAATAGTGAATTGAGGTTGCCTCTTATCATACTGCCTTTATTTTATTAAGGGTGTACAGTTGTTGCAGTGTATACTTGTGCTTTAGACGGAGGAGTTGTACAGAGAGAGCCACAGGCAGAAATGATTTCCTGTGTTGTTCAGTGGTGCATTATGGGTAATCTCAGTCTCTCACTGAACGTGCTCCTGTCACTGGCCAGCACGTCATGGAGTGGGTGGGAGGTATTGTCCAGCATCGTCCTTAACTTGGACAACATCCGCCTCTCTGACACCACCTTTAGAGAGTCCAGCTCCATCCCAACAACGTTACTGGCCTTGCAGATCAGTTTGAGTCTGTTGGCATCCGCTACCCTCAGCCTGCTGCCCCAGCATGCAACAGTATAGAGAATGGCACTGGCCACAACAGACATAGAAAATCCTGAGCATTGTCTGACAGATGTTAAAAGACCTCAGCCACCTCAGAAAATAGAGACGGCTCTGGCCCTTCCTGTACAGTGCTGTTGTGTTTTTAACCCAGTCCAGTTTATTTTCAGTGTGTACTCTGAGGTATTTGTAGTCCTCCACTATGTACACATCGACACCCTGGATTGAAACATGGGTAACTGGTTTCCTGGTCCTCCTAAAGTCCACAATCATTTCCTTGGTCTTTGTCACGTTCAGCTGCAGATGATTCTGCTCGCACTCTGTTAGATACACATTGTGGAAGACGCCCATATTGTGGTCTTTCTGTCAGGTAATCTATAATCCAGGAAACAAGAGAGGCATCCTCCTGCATCGCTGTCAGCTTTTCACCCAGGATAGTCGACCTGATGGTATTGAATGCACTGGAAAGGTAAAAAAACCTGACCCTCACAGTGCTCGCCGGCTGGTCTAGATGGGTGTAGACATGATTGAGCAGGTAGATGATGGCGTCCTCAACTCCAAGGTGGGGCTGGTAAGCGAACTGAAGGGGGTCTAGTCTGACCATAGGTTGGTTTGTCAAACTATATTGACAAACCAAAAGCACTTGAGTGCACAATATATCTACCAATGGATTGCTACATTCTTTCATAATCTTTTACCAGAATCTGACAGTGTTAATCATTTCAGTGCTGATAACCATTTCATGGTCTGTATTGTTGTTTTCATTTGTATTATCCCATATCTCTTGGTGTTGCTGTCACACAAATTCACCTGTCCATCTTGATTTCATCTTGCAGTAATCTTACTTGTGATCCTGAGGAAAACATACTTGCAACTATTTTATAATTCGTTTTTGCTTTTTATATGAACAAAATCTTCATAAATCTGACTAATTTAAAACTCTTCTTCACACTTTAACATAAAAACAATGTTACACACTTCAAGTGATAAAAGCAATATGCAAGCACAGTATACAGCATTAAAAGCTATCACAGGCTATACAAAGGCTGCTGAAAGGGGCCGATCGATAAGAGAGGACCAGTGGGCGTTGGTCAATGAGGGAGTCACACGCTGCACTGCACCAATCCATCATTTTGGGTTGCCAAATCTTTCCCACACCCACTGCATATTGACAGAGTGGATAATACAGGGTCACAGGGTACTCGGGATTTTATATTGCAGAACAAAATGTATAGATTTTTTGTTGACAAACAGCAACATACGTGTCCTTTGAACCACTCCAGTGGCCTTGTGAATAATTTATTCGCCATCTCTTGTGTGGTAGCTCAAGTATATGTAGGTCAACATGTCTGACGGCATCATGAAAGCCTTTCCTCTGCTTGCCCATCATAATTCTGTGCATTAAGTTTCATAGAACTGGATATTAACCAGCTTCCTTTCAGCTCCACAGTTATGGCTTTGAAGCCAAGTCCAGTCTGTGTTTTGATATCAGATCACAAAAGCCAGCAAAAATATGGTTTGGCAGTCATTTTCAGTTCAGATGGCAGATCAGGGGGAAAAACAATCTAGATCCAGAAAAACCAATGATCACAAACTGGAAGGTAGTCGGCTCCAGGGAAACTCCCCTCAGTCTGTATGATTGTTGTGTAAGACAGAAATATAATGTAATTATAATTTCCTTGCTCTTGTAATTTAATAAAAAGGTATGCGTACTATGGTTTGTTTTTTTTTAACTTTACCCGCATAATGTGTGTTTTTTATTTAATAAGAGTAATAAGGGGATTATCCTAATGCTGTTAAACCTGTTCAGCAGCTGCTAATGTCATTATGGCCTCTCTGCCCTTATATTATCATTAAAAAAATATCTAGCATGGTGTGTAACAGATTTACAAAGCCACTAATCAATTTCTAGTGTAGCATTTAAAAGATCCTGGATTTATATGGTGTGCTATAGATGTCAACTATGCTATTAAGATATATTTTAAAATATTTTTGAATGAATGAAGTGCAGGAGGTCATGAACTCATGATGAACTGCCTTAGAGTACTTGGGTGGACAGCTGCAATACAAAGCACTTAACTCTCCTACTTGAGATCCAGTTTCAAGTCGGAGAGTATGCCTGTGGTTTAAGCGACAAAAGCACTCAAAACACAAATCTGGATATTAAAAATATATTTAACTCATACATAGAAAATGACTGACAGGCAACTTCTTTCACCTGTACAATATTATCAAAATGAGGAACATCCAGTCTAGAAAGAAGACATGCATTTGTTACATTTAGGCTGGATTACTGTAATTCCTGATTAACAGGCTGTTCTAAAAACTCCCATGAAACCCCTCAGTTGATCAAAAACACCACGGTGAGGGTACTAACAGGGACTAAGTCTTGCTGCTACTTCTGTTCTTCTTTCACCCCTGCACTTTTATGTCACCATTGTCATGTCATTAAGTTTGTATTTTCAATTTCCTGAAATGTATCCTTTCCCCTGTTTGTTGTTTGACGTCTCTCTCTCTGCTCATCTTTTAGCCCATGGTTCTGTTGTAAATTTCCTCCTGTTGAAAAGGACTTTCTTTCTCCCCACTTTTGGATCATGGAGTTTAATGTTGTATATCTTACAACTTAACAATTTAAATTTCCTTAAGATGACTATTGCTTTATCTGAATTAAAATGAAAATGTTTATGTTGTGTCGAGCAGATTGCAAACTTTGCTGTGAGTGACACAAAAATAACCACAAAGTTCAACAATGGTGTGGTTACTAGTGTACACTTTGTTCTGCAAGACAGAGTCCTTTGTTCTTGAGGGAAAATATTTTGTCAGCAAACATTTTAAATGCAACTTAAAGATGTTACTTGACAAAGTATTTTGGAAAAGCAAATGAACCAGATATATTATTTTACTCAGGACCTCACTAAATAATCTCTGAGTTCTTAACAGTAACCTCTTATAGACAGACACAGACAAGTAAAATGAACATATATATACTAACACAAAACAAACACCCTTATTGTCTCGGATAACAATTCTTACAAGGAAGAGAAGTCAAAGCTGTTTTATTGATCACCTAAAAATGAAAAGAGGGAGCGTCACTGCAGGTCAGGTTTTTGGTCTAATCTAGCAGGCTTACCCAAGTTTTTTAACCTAATATATATAAATATAACAGTACTAATGCTACTTTGGGGTTGCATCAGGAAGGGCATCTGGGCAACTCTGCCAAATCTGCCAAACTCTACCAAACATGCAGAGCTACCCACTGTGGTGACCCCTTGTGACAAGGGAGCAGCCAAAAGTAGTTTTTATACCAGTCAAAATCAAGCTTAAACTGACATGTCGCACAGACTCATCCTCACATGGATCAATGCTTCAATTCCTCCCTCTTAAACCATGATGTTGGCAGATGTCACACATGATCAGGAAAAGGGAATGAGGGTTCCATGATGGAAAATTAATGAGATCTTCCCAATATACCATCACAGTGTTGCCACAGCTGGACTTGGAGTGGTTCAGTGCCCTCACTGGGGATCCTTGGTGATGAATCTTGTTATTTCTGCATTTGTGGCTAACTATAGCACACCACAGGATGGCAGTTTGTCATATGCTTTGATTAGTTGAGGGAATATCAGGCAAACCTGCTTTGCTAAATGAGCTGCTGCTCTAATTTTATTCCATAACTTACACCTCCTCTTTTTACTATAACAGGATAGTGAAGACAGTGCTTTGACTTATTTAGAAGATTCTACTATATAAGTGTTTCCTGGAGGTGACTGAGACCCTGTGTAGTGCCAGGGGACAAGTACATGTGTGCCTTCCACATCAATGTTTCAGGGTCTGTTCACTCCACTGGTCCCTACAGAAACAAGGGCACTGCTCTTTTTGCTGTCGGCCACTAACAAACACATGGCGTATGGATCCAAAGCTGGGGTGAAGCAGGGACTGTGTTTTCTGCTGAACTGCTTGCACAGGGGAAAAAAATGCCAAGTGTCACCTCTTTAATTAAACAAGACCTCTCACAGCAGTATAGAGTAAGACTTTTAGAACAGATCCTCACGGGTCTTATTAAAGAAATTATAATAAAAAAAGACAAACTGTCACTTATTAATTTACCTCATCAACAGATTTATTTTCTGAGTTTGTAAAAATATGCTGGTTACATGAATAAACCATTCTAGGGAATTGTTTATTTATTTGTAGGGAGATTTTTTTTTACAACCTCTGTTTGTAATGTCAAAAATCAAATTTCACCTCAATATTTAAGCCAACATGAATGAAAAGTCCCTAAAATTGTTTTGAAAATGGAAACATAAATCCTTGAAAACTCCATGACAGCTGCTTGGGAAGATCAATAGCTCCCGTTATCATTAACAGCTACAGAAATACACTTTTCTGTACATTTTACATTGAATAAACTAGCTTTCTCTTCTTGAGTCTGATAGGATACTGTAATTACATTATAAAAGAGAGAGGATTTTGCAACCTTTGCTGCATTTAATTACACATGATTGTTAAACACTTGGTTATAATCAAGGTCATTATGAATGAACTGAATATTTATAAGGCCTAAGAATAGGTCATGCAAAGATAATGGTGTTAAGCAAGTACCAAATGAAATTTAAATGACTGGCCTAATTAAATATCTAAGAGGACTTCCTTCATGAGGGCACACGATTCTTTAAAAACTGCCGTACTTGTCGTTATTTCTAACTGAGGCTGCAAAGTCTGCTGCACTTATATTAAACAAAAAAAAATGAGTTTGGATAATTCTTTGCAAATAATATCCCGGATTATAATCAGTGACTCTGTTCAAAACACAACTGCATCTCTTCATTCATGCTTTCAGCAGTGTTTTTGAATCATAAATTGTAATTTTGCATGGATATTTATGGCAAGAGAAAGTGTATTATCCTGGGACGAATCCCCTGTGAGCTCTCAGCAGATCTTGTTAGCAAAAAAACAAGAATCAATCAAAGCAAGTCCACACATGATAAATGGCAGCCCTTACAAACACGAAGTGATTTAAACAGCCTCACAGCGAAGTGGGTTGAAACTGGGTGTCAGGCTACAATCAGAGGCAGAGGCCCCTTAAGGTTAATCTGATCTTTCAAAGAAATCCAATTAAAACGCCAGAACTAAAGAGACAAACATTGCTGGACATCTTTTATCTCTTCTGTACAAGAAAAAAATCACAATGACACCTGGGGAAATAAAGCCTGGTTGCTGTGGCTATTAAAAAAGTCAGCATTTCCTTTTGTTCAGTGGAAATGTGGAGTCTGTCTGATATAAAGACTCTTTGTTTTTCTGCTCAGTTTGTTTTCCTGGGGTCATTTTGCCATCTTTCTTTAAGGCGACAGAAGGGAAATGTTAAGGCCACAGTAGTAGCCACAATTAAAGTGAACAACAGGAGAAGCTTTGCACGAAGAACATTTCTGCTTTTAATGCCTCATGTTGCGAAAAGAGGAAATTAAACCTTGAAACCATGCTATGCTCCAACCCGCCACCAATTATTTAGAATCCATCATACCCATAGAAATACACAGTCTAAGATAGCCCACTCATTGTTTTTCTCTTTTCATTATTTATTCTTTATTGATTCTATACAGCTGTTAAGTGCCTAAATTAGTTTGATCATGTGATCATAAAAACCTATACCTTTCCACTAGTGATTTTTGTAAAAAAAAAAAGTAATAAAATGAGTATCTCCTTGGTCGCTATTGTCTCAAAAACTTGGACTTACCTGAAATGCTTTAACCAAGTGAAATACAAAGAACTTTAGAGTAAATATGTTCTTTGATCCATTATAAATCTGATATTGAGCATGTTGAGTTTTTTTGTTTTTAAAAGAAAATCATGTACATGTCTTCACCATAGAAACATTGTGTTAATTCAGTCCTTTAGAAATTGAAATAAAGTAACACTGCAGATATTAAGAACAATAGGGAGATGATTTAACCTTACATTATGCATTTCTTGTTTCCTCCTTTCAAAAGGCTGAGCTTATACAATATACAGCCAATGGCTGTGAGCGCAGCTGCAGCTGCTCTGCCTGGCTATGCTGGTTCAAGCTGTGGATCTTGTTAATGCTCATCCTACAGCTGCTTGTGGTTGAATGTGCCTTGTGGTGCTATGGACATGGCTGTGGTAGCTGGACAAACTACTTTTTTTTCCTGCTCTAAATGTTAACATTAACCAAGAAAGCATTGCTCAGAAACACAGGATTTGAGCCTGTGGTGCTGCTATCTGATTTACCTTTAATAAAAAGCACGTGAGGTTTGCAGTCATAATCAGAGCTGAATCCTAAATCCTGTCTTAATCCGCCTCAGCAGCAATGAATAAGAAAGCTGAGGGAATTAGCTCCTGTAGTTACCCATCTAGCCGATCGCTCCTGAGCAGCCACAGTTGAGGGTACGCCTACGTGTGCTGCCGTTTTCTACAGATCAGAGAGAAATGATGCAAGAAAATTCTAAATAATGCAAGAAAACACAAAACTTGAAGTGAGGTAAGCTCCTAAAAATTGTGAAGAAAGGCAAAACTTATTCTGAGTGAATGCAGAAGTAGATAAAGTTCCCAATTTGACCCTTCGAGGCTCTAAAAATTTGATATTTTCTTGTTGAAATATTGCAGGTATTAAAGAAAATGTCTAAGCCATTCACAGTACTGAATGTGGAATGGTTAAAACATTATTTATTACCTCAAATTGAAGTATGTGATAAGTCATGACTTCTGTGGTCTCTGTGATGCTTCCAGATGTCTTATGAGGACCGAAGTGTTCTCATAAGACATGCTCTTCTTTTTTCCAATCATAATCACATCTCTATTTTCCAGTACATTAGCAACAGGTTGCAAGTGGATCATGTTTGCTCTCGGTAGTCCTACGTCATAATATTGACATGAAGTTCACTAAATAATTTGGTACTGTGCTCACCTGGTGTCCTTCGACATCTCTGTTTCTATTTTTAGATCCAATTAAAGCTGTGAGAATCTCCACTGTTGAACAATCTGCTGAGAAAATTGCATGTGTTTTAGGTGCACTCAAGCAATCTCATGCTGTCCCTGGCTTAATGAGCAGTCTTATCTGCGCCTTCTAATATTACTGCATGCATGTTTGAATGTGTTTAAGGAAAAGGAATGTCACTATTCTAACTTCATTTTTGATTAAAGAAAATCACTTTTGTGGGCTTTATTGGCTCCCAACAATCATAAACATTAGTTAAGATGAGTTTAGCCACTGAAACTATTTTAGACTCATTGCCACCATTTCAACAGCTCTATGATTTCTGGGTCTGAACATCCACTCGTCTGTAAATATCAACACAACCATCTTTTCCACCTTTATTCTTGCTTGAGCTAAACATCCATATGGAGTCAGAGATAAGGAATGTGCCACATTAAAAATAAAAATCCAGGTGACCTATTTTCATCTCCAAATGGAAAATTGTCCTAGTTTATAATCAGATATCTGATTTCAAAGACTTAAAAAAAACCCATTAGTAAAATCAGGTATCGGCACGGGAGGTCACCTGGACAGGGATCTGGAAGAGGGAACTAGCAAGACTATAGCTGGGGTCTTGCAGATACCCCAGCATGCCCACTGTGTCAGGCAAAAGGCTCCCTGGAGAATATTTTGAGCTGCTGCCCCAAAGCCTTGGTAAAAGATATACATGGCGCCACAATCAGGTCTTGAAGGCAGTAGTTGACACCATCTGCACAGGGAACCAAAAGGCCAAACACCAACTTCCCGGCAAGGCGAAATACTGCCTTCATCCAGGCATGGTCCAAGCCTCCAGACCAGGTGAAGACCTCGACAGGCTTTCTAGCCTCGGCTTGTGATTGGCACCTACAGGTGGACATGGGGAAACGATTGAAGTTTCCAAATTGTATCTCCACAACAACACTTAGGCCAGACTTGATTTTAACATCTGTCTCTTTCAAGCACGTGTTGCTCTTGAAACTCAGTCCCCTTGGAAGACTGGTTTGAGGAGGCCCATGAATGAGAGAAGGCAAAATATCAGGACTTTTTTGAGGTCTGAAGGGGGAAATTTGTGGAAGGCTTGCTGTGAATCCATTGAGGTGGGCTGCAGGGGATTCCTGGTGCAATCTCTGCACTGCACATTTAGGCTTCTTGGCATCAGAGGGTTGCGGGAGAGGAAACATCAGTGAAGCTGCAGAGAGAGCGTCCAGGTGGCTGAGGCTCAAGAGAGGGGAACCATGGTATAGCACGCTGCTTGGACACAAGCGTGATCACCCCCAGCTGGGTCATCCAGGTAAGGGTGTCTGAAGATCAAAGACTCGAAACAGCCGATGACCCTGGGTTTTTCAAGTTGCCCATCTGTACAGATGGTGTTTCTTTAAACAAAGGTTACATGTTTTGCTTATGAGCTGGAACTGTTTTAAAAAAATATTATAAATAATTTTTTCAGTAGACTTGGTACTTTGTGGAAAATTAAAGTATTTCATACACTGACTTCCAGCCACAGAGCATTAAGACAAAATGTTGTATTTTAGTGTTAAAATTTTAGGTTAGCCATATAAGGCAGAGCTCCGCTGCTTTAAGTAATTGGGAATCTGCATTTTAAGCACATAAATCTTCTAAAATATCCTGCACTGACAAGGATCTCAAATTAAACGACCTGCTCTTTAAGTCACTGGCTTCAGATTGAAGAGCATGAGCTGCCCAGTGGTTCCTCTTATACAAAAGCCAGCATTTCAATTTCAAAGCTGCTCATTTGCTCAAAGCAACACAGGGCCTCTTCTGCATAAATCTTAGCCCATCTTTTGACGGTGGAACAAATGAATGTCTTAAATTAAATTTGAGTCAATTAGGCTGTCTGCTATATGTAATTGGTTTTCTGGATGGATCACACAGCCAGCTAAGGCCTGGATAAGAGGAAATGTGGGTGGACTCAAAGATGCAACAAGGAAACTTGGACTGAGGGGTTCCAGATGGTTCAACAAATGGGTTAGTAATAAGATATTACACTTTTTGACTGGGGATCTTTGCAATCTTTATCTCACAGTCTGATTTCCTCTTTTTGTTTTTTCCACCTTTACTACATTGCCAACCCACTGATAGCCATATAGAGGGGGATTTACCTTACGGCACTCTCTGCCAGAGCTACTTCAGAGTGAGAATTCAGACATCAGGCTCAGAGCATTACCCTCTGTTATCAAATTTCCATAGACGACTGGCAGTTCAATTTTGCAGCTCAGCAGAGCTTATTCCAAAAGAGCACTTTCTGGGAAGTAAGGTTTCAGATTGAGCTCAGCTAAATGTACTGTTATAGTTCGTGCATCACGTTTGAAAGGAAGAAAGAGTACACTGAGGAAGTAAGACCAAGCCTCTGATGTTGTGCTATGCAAGTAAGCCTGTTTATGAACATGACATGTAATGTACTGTTTTAGAAGGTGGCAATAACCAAGAATCCATTTTGGGTAACAAACTGTGTCAAATATTTTTAAAAGACACTATGGGAACAATGCATGAAATCTTTCTGATTTTAAAAATGAAAATGTATGACCTTGTTGTCCCCTACATGCACCATAAAAATGTAAAAGCAGAAAGAAACTAATGATGCCTAAAATTAAATAAATACAATGGATGAATGATACACAGATAATTTTTTTTCTTAATCTTTAAAGAAAGCTTAAAAATGTTCAGTGATAAACCCTATTCAAAATGTAAGCCCACTCACACTTTGCACTTCAACCAATATCAGTCATTCTTTTGCTGGTGTCAAGCTTTAAAAACTGTTGCTGTCTCTGATGCAATGGGTCATAATTTCCATGCTCAATCAGTGTAATGTAGTCCCAGTTTTAATCAGAAACAGCAGTCCACTGGATCCTCACAGTCTGCTCATCCAACCATCTCCAGATCACATAAATCCAAATCTTCAGATGGGCTGTTTTCATTTACAGTTTACAGTTACAACTTCCCAGTGAGTAAAATGTAAAGGGCGTGAGGCACATAAACAGATTACACATAGTGCGGTCGTAAGACAAAATAAAACCAGCTTGGAAATAACGGTGCGTTTATGACTCACCTGCTTAAATTTTTTCAAGCTGTAAAAATAAAGGTGGACACTCTTTGGAGCATTTCTAATGCTATTGTTGGATAAGTCATGTAGCTTGATGTGTGGTTAATTGTATTAACAGAACACCGAGGAAGTCTGTACTCCAGTTTTGGTGAGTAAAATCTAGGATTTTATTTGGATGTTACTCAGCACTAATTAGCAGGAATCCGTCTCTGTTAGATGCACCCATATAGTCTATGGATGCAGCTGCCCTTTTTTCCCAAATATGGTCACTTATAGATAAAAAAAATCATCATGGAGGTAGCCAAAATGCTAAAAAAAGAGAGAGGAAGAGTCCTCAAAACAGTATTTCTCAAACCAACAACTGACATCATGTTGGCCATGTCCACCTTTTATATTCAGTCTAGTTAAGGTCAAAGCCTGCAGGACTGTCATCACAGAGTCTCAAATGCAGGAAAAAGGGCAGGTAAGAAACAGTTACTGACTCTAGGCAAGTGAACAGAAAGAATGACAGGTTAAGAAAGAAGAGAATAATCTTACTGGAATACACGAAGAGGAGTGAGACTAATAAAAAAAACTAAGAAGGATGTTGGGTAATACTACATTTATTCTGCCCTAAAAACAGAATAACAGAAAAGTATGAGAATCCTGAGCCACATTAGCTGAATCTATAGCACAGCTGCTATCCCAATGTTGATTCTATTTTTTTTTAAATTTATTTATTTTTTGGAGATGGGTGAGCACAGACTGACAGATTCCCGGAAAGAGATGTTGCTGAAGCACTGTGGTTTTTATAGAAGGAGGCAAACATCCTGTTTACCTCCTTCAAATCCTGATTGGTGGGGTTCATGCAGTATTCATATTCCCAGTCTACGTCTTCTGTTTGATGGAGGAAGTTTTATATATAATGCAGATCAACTCACATAAGGTTTAGAGGAAGAGTGAAAAAGACTACACATCATCACATGTCAGCTATGTAGCACTTCATACTCAGAGGAGAAATGCTCATTAATTGAGGTCAGGAGTGCTTTTTGAGTGAACTTTTAAAATTCTTTTCTCCCCATTTGTCTGCTCCTTTTAACACGGTGAAATGGAAGATTGTTCCCTTGGAGTCCTCTTCTTAAATTAAATGCCTTATAATACGTCCGACCTCTTGTCACCAAGGTGGATAAAAACGCAGCTCCCTTGTCTGTTGCTGATATAGGTGGGGAAGGTCTCTGGGCTACTTTTTCATTAAATGGACCTATTATAGCTTCATCTGAGCTGCACCAGCTGCTGCAATCAGCAGTCCGTGGACTTGTCAATCAGAGTGTCCCTAGGATGCTGTTGATACCTATCTAAGTCCCCTGGATGTAGGGCTGAAAAATGAAGAGTGAGGTGTTTTCATAGACTTGAATCACATTTACTTCCCAAGAGTTAATTTGCATATACATAATCACCATATGCAAATCAGAGGAGTCAGCAGGCTTATCTGTTTGGAGCAGAGTGTCCATTTGGATTTAGTTGAATGAGAAAATACACAAACCTTTTTCAGTGTGATTGCCTGCTTCTCTGTTTTACTTCTGCTCTATAGAAATATAGCCACGCTACACACACACTATTGGTCTTACTGTACGTTTCACTGTTGATTTCCATCTAAAGCTACACAAGCAAACACGTGTACTGTTGTTGCCACAGACCTAAGACTAAAAGTTACTTATACATATACTTACAGGAGACACAGCTTCTTTGAAAGCAGAAGTGATCTTATTGATAAAGTAAGGTGTCAATGTGTGGAACAGGTTAAGCAACTTGCTGTTAACGAAATGATTGTGCACTTGACATTATGCAGTGAGCCAAAACACTAAAAAGAGCTAATTTACTGCTGGTATTTTGCTTGTTGCCAAAAGCATGGACTCTACAAGATCTCTGAGCTGATGGTCTTTGGGATCTCATACAAAGACGTCAACTGCAGATCCTTCAAGTCTGTGAGTTGCAATTTAGAATTGCTCTTCATGTATTCCTGCACATTCCCAACATGGTTTGTCCCAACATGCTGAAATAAAATAAATAATATTTTTCAGACCTTGACAGTTGGCAGTTGTTAACTATATGATAAACAGCTATTCAGTTCATCTGTCAGATGTGTTTTGGCATCTGCTTCAAATGCTACCAACATTTAGTAATCTTTGTCAGTTTACATCACTTTGATGGCTATGCTTCAGAAAACGACTCCCACCAGTATCCCAGCAGGGCTGTATCATATCATCCATTCTGATAACGGATAAACAAAAAGTAACACAGATTACGTAGTTGGCCTGTTGCAGTCATGTCAGTAAGTGCATGTAAAATCCTTACTGATATTGTCAGTGTCACATTTTGTCTTGCCTTGTCATGGAAAAATATATTTTCTGACAAATTTAAGTAAAAATTAGATCTTGTCTTAAGCCACACAAAGTAGTTTTGTTAGCTTAACCTAACCAAACAATTATTGAAAGCCAAAACTCAAAAACTAAAGTCTAAAACCACTGGTCCCACACAAGACACAAACACCAGTCTCCTGGATGAAAGTCCAGCAACGTGTGTATTCACAATAGCCAATACAGACTTTCAGCAAACACTTTCAGAGTTATCATTCCCACAGGTATCATCAGCAAGAGTTATAACACCTAACAGTGACCATTTAATGATCTGATAAATGGTCTGACCCGAAAAATAATCTCCAGTCCACTTTAATGTTTACCATTAGCCTGGAGCAGTGACTTGTGGCTACAGAGATTGGCGAGTCACACTGAAACACCACATTTCACAATTTCACCAAATCATTTGGTATCTAAATGGCATCGATGGGAGAGTTCTAAAGAGAAACCCAGTACTGACCAAAAAGAACACAAAGGCTCGTCTCACATTTGCAAAAAAACATCTGCATGGTCCCCAAGACTTTTGGAAAATATTCCCGGACTCACGAGACAAAAGCTGAACTTTTTGGAAGGTTTGAGTCCCGTTACATCTGGCATAAAACTAACACAGCAATTCATAAAAAAGAATGCCATACGAACATGGTGGTGGTAGTGTGATGGTCTAGGGCTGCTGCATTGCTTTAGGACCTGGACAACTTGCCGTAATTGAATTGAAACCATGAATTCTGCTCTCTACCAAAAAATCATAAAGGAGAATGTCCGGCCATCAGTTCATGTCCTGAAGCTCAAGAGCACTTGGGTTATGCAGCAGGACAATGATCTGAAACACACCACCAAGTCCACCTTTGAATGGCTAAAAAAAAACAAAATGAAGGTTTTGGAGTGACCGAGTCAAAGTCCGGGTTGAAATCCGTTTGAGCTGTTTTGGCATGACCTTTAACAGGCCGTTCGTGCTCAAAAACCCTCCAATGTGGCTGAATTAAAACAATTTTCTAAAGAAGAGTGGGCTAAAATTCCTCCACAGTGATGTAAAAGACTCACTGCCAGTTATCACAAATGCTTGATTGCAGTTCTTGCTGCCAAGGGTGGCACAACCAGTTATTATTATAATTATTGTTATTAGGAGGCAATTACTTTTTCACATAGGACCAGGCAGGGTTGGATAGCTTTTTTTCCTTAATAAATGAAATCATCATTTAAAAACTGCATTTTATATTTACTTCTAATATTCAAATTTATTTGACGATCTGAACCATGTAAGTGTGACTAATATGTAAAATCATGTGCATTTATTAACAGTCAGACTGCCACTAATAACAGTACATCTGTCCATGTTCTCATGAAGTTTTCTATAAAAAAGAAAAGAAAAATCAGATTCCAGTTTCAGTGTGAATGGTGTGAAGCCAGAAGTCGGTGCCCAGTGGAGAGCAGTTAATTGACATCGACTGTTGCATGTCTACAGGACACCAATAGAGCCGTGGCTCTCCTGCTGCCTAAGTGCTGCTCAGAGAGCACAAAGGCTGCTTGGTTTGAAAAAGCTGCCTCAGTGCATGAATGCTAATGGAATTGATTTATACCTCCATTTCCTGCAGGGAGACTTATGGACTTTTATTGCAAAGGAGGAGCCAAGACCCTTGTGTGTGCTCAAAAGTCTGAAGTGGTTGAAACCATCAGAGGCACTGCAATCGTATCTTAAACAGAGCAGCTACACTAAGTCTGGAGCTATTATGGAAATCCACTGGAGAAATGACTGTGAGTATAATGGCACACACAACTTTAAGTAAAAGTAAAACTTTAAGTAAAGTAAAAGAGAAAACCTGTCCTGTCTTCTTTTAAATGTATTTGCTGGAGAACAGTGATCTCAGTTAGCTAAGCTAGCAGCTGGGAGCTTAGTAGTAATTTTGCAGCCTCCAGTCTGGCTACAATAGAAGCATATATCGGCTTGTGTGCAAATAAAAACCGGCATTAAAAAAGAAAAAGGTGGCTTAAAAGCTGAGGTTTCATGCAGCATAAAAAGAAAAAGACCTTCTTTCATATTTTGACCTATAGGTCTAAAACATCACAAACATCACATGATAATGATCAAGCCACTCTCTCTTGGAAATATAATTTGGACAAATCTGCAGGGCACAATTTACATCCAGTGCTCGTCCTCAGCTTCTGTGAGCAGCTGTCACTCTCCACTGGTTTTACTAATCTAAGTATTCTGTGGCTCCAGAATAAACACCAAAATACTCTTATTATGTGATAGTAAGGATGGACATTTATTTGTAAATTTAAAGGTTATTAGTTAGTGTAGACATTTAAATGCTTGGGAACTAAAAGTCAGGCTATCCAACTGCACTGATTCTGACAATCCTACAGACACGAGTGTGTGCACACTTTTGACTGGTACTGTATGTAAAGGTCCTCCACAATTTCATCATCACAATTTGTAAAATGTAAAGATAAGAAGATCACACTGATGACTTTGTCATCTCTTAAAAATTGACACTATTGTGTTTAACTGAACATTTTAGTTACAAATTCTTCACTGTACTTTAGTCATACCGAAATTTTTAAAATATACAAAAAGTGTTTTTGAATTTTAAAAAACGTATACATCTGTGGGTTTTATAACTGTGCATGGGTGAAATGTGCAAAGCTTCGATTCATATCCATCCAAAATAAACTTAAGCCTTGCTTCTTTGAGTTAAGCTTGAGGGAAATGTTTTGAATACATTTTTAGCTTCATTTGGTGTTGCGAATGACTCCAGGTAGGTAAGTTTAGAAGCTAGACCAAGACATTTAGTACATTTTTATATGCACAAATATTAAGGTTCTATTTAGTTGTTAATCTTAATATATTGCTTCTAATGCCATCTTAAATGCTAATAATAACAACCTGTCAGTGGGATGAGAGTATCTATGCGTGAAGAGCTGGCAGAGCATAAATTGTTCAACATCTGTTGGAACAGACAGTAAGAAAGATTTTTTCCCCCATGTGTTCTGCAAACCACATGTGGTTTTTGAAGTGCAACAGAATGCAACCAAATTGCATGATGTATCAGGCAAGTGAAAATACTATTATTTATGTGCCAACAGAGCAACTGGATACATTAATGTGTTTGTTATTCTTGAAAAAAGCAGTGTATTTTTGAAAATGCACAGTAGCACAGCAGAGAACAGTGAAGACTGTCAGCACACCTTTACAAAGTGAAATTTACTGATGCATGAGTGGGAGGTAAATAAATGCACAGTAAATGCTAAAATGTGACGCTCACAACCTCCAAAATCACGAGATAAGCAATAAGCTCAGAAATGTCAAAGCATATTAATTGACTGATTTTGTTTTACTTTCAGCCTCCTTTCTGTTCCCAAATTAAACCCAACTCAAAAGTCGCTGCCATCCCTAATCCCTCCTTGGCATTCCTCCATTATCTTTTCAGTGGATTTGTTTGATGTAAAAGGTTTGCCGTTACCCGTATCACAGACCCACTTATGGAAACCTGTTTGCTATGAGAGATCTGCTATTTGCATCTCTTTGATGTCTGTGTACTCACTGTGACACGATCACAAGTCAGGTCTCCCTCCAATCACGATTTGAACGACACACTGCATTCTGTTTACAGCCCTTTTCGCTTTTATTGAATAGATGTTGAAATTCCTTCTGAGAAAAAAAATGAAAAGTAAAAAATGCACAACAGTCACGTTGAGATGATAAACAGGTTTGACTGACACAAACAGTAACATGTGAAATACATTAAAGGTCTTTGCACATACTTCCTTAACGAATGCCATGCAATTGGATATGATCCATGACGGCAGGTCACGTCTCAGTCTCACAAAGCAGGGATGATTCTGTCTCCCAGAAATACACTACATGACTCTACCACTCCTTCCATGTATGTATATATATATATATATATATATTAAAATTGTACACAGAGGTAGCCAAAGACTTGCTGCAGAACTGTTTGAATGCAGAAACACAAGACGATGAAAAATTATATGAAATCACTTTATTCTCAGTGTGCGGTGATTCCATTTTTGCAGGAAAGTTACAGACTGAAATATTAGTCTAAAATGGCATGCAGTGAGGCTAACAGGTGGAGCTTTGAAACACAGAGGACACGGAACGATTATATCAACAACCTTGCCTACATCGCACACCATAAGCATGCATACATGTTGGTCAACAAATAGGGAGAGAGAGAGAGCGAGAGGGGAGGAGGGTGAGAAGATTTTGTAGTACAAAAGAATACACCAAATGAACATGTTTTTTTTTTCTCTCAAAATACCAACCACTAGAGGACAGGACCGGCTACAGACAAGAAAGAAAAAACAAATACTGCACCAGACTAAGTATCTTCTCAACAAGTACAGAAAAGAGAACGACAGATGCAAGAAGAGAGAAACGTCAGACAGTTACATTCAAGTCACATCAAAGGAGTTTTTTTTTTCTTTTTTGTGCCGTGTTTTTCAGGCAGCTTTTGTAACTCTATTAATGGCTGTATGAGCGGCACAAATGACTGACTGGGCTTCTGACACAGTCTACTGGACGACAGGATATTGATTACGCATGACTTGGGCAGTTTGTTTAGGCAGTGATCAAAAAGCCATTTGGAGCGCAATCAACACACATTTACAAGATGTCAGTGGGTGAGAAGCGAAGGTTGATCTGATTTCAGAGCACACCAGTTTTTAAAAGACTCACTCATAGCCTGAAGGAGTGCACACACTAATGATGTTTGCTAAAGTGTTGTCGCTGGGAGTCCTTTACAGGGGCAGTAATTGTAGCTTTCTAGGTTATTATTGGGGCAAAAAAGAGACATGTGACTCATAAATAAAGGTGGTAGCTATAGGCTTGCTAAGCCACTAGCAATGAAAACGTTAAATTCTTTAGCCAAGAACCTAATGAGACAGTAAGTAAAGGCTAGTTATGGTTAACGTCTATGAAAACAAAACTAGAATACCTGAGAATTTAAAAATAAATCAGATATGCAGTAACTAAATAGGAATGACACCCCTTGTCTAAGTCTAATACTACCAGCACTATTCTTTGGTTTGACTGAATAACTGCTGTGATAATGGATTCGAGTGCATGAAACACCTACTGGCTTCTAGCTAACTGCTAACACACTGTTGGAACAGAGGCTGGCAAAGGCAGTTTACAAGTACAATAAAATCACAGGAAGTTCAATAAATGTGCTCTACAGGTGACCTTACCACACTGTGCCGTTTGATGTTTTTCTTTTAATATTCAGCGTATATATATATATATATATTCACCATGATTACAGAGCTCACGAAACACACAGAGAAGCTAAATTTCCCTTTCTCTACGCCACAGAATTACACAAGATCAGAATTAGTGTCATTTCATGTTTAGCTAGCTTAATAAAAACAGTCATAATGTGGCAAAACAGCTGGTTTTGAAAACCTTAATTAAACACCTAAAGCTACTGTGCACAAGTGGATCACAAAAGTATTTTCCAACAAAATTTGTCACAAGATTTAACTGATCACTGCAAATAGCACATTTATGATTTCCCCTAGACTTCATGTGGGATGTATCCTAAATGGCAGCTAAAATAACCTCTCCACAGTAACGTTTTAGTGCCATTAATCGTAGTGTGAATCAGATTCACTCTAGATAAATTTTCATCAAATTTAAATTATTCATTGTGATGTACTTGTAGGCTGAAAAGGCATTTATTGAGGTGTAGTGTAAATCTAAGTTTGTGTGTTACCAGCTCGAGTCTGGTGGAATGTCTGAAATATCTGGAATGTTTAACAAGACACTGGGAATGGTGGAGAAATTTAAAGAAAAAAAGTACGAAGAGAAAAAGTTGATTCCATTCTCATGTTTAAATTTGTGCCTTTACAGTTACCTGCAAAGCTGAGTAGACTCTAAAGTGCAGGTAAATGTTTTTTTTAGTGCAGTCATGGAGCTTTAATGCCTGGCCCAGGGCTTTGATTCATTAACGTCTGCCCGTGAAAACCTGTGGTTTAATTTGGCTTTTGGTTTGTAACTTTGAACATAAATCCTGGATGCTCTATGTCATGTGGATGAACACTGTTCACAACATTAAACGAATCATCCCATTTTCTCTCTTTTCTTGTTTTAATTAAATATCTCTGACCTACGAAGGCTTCACTGTTACTACAGTATGTAGAGACCCCCGCGTCGTTAACATCGACTAACATTAAGGATTAACTTTAAACATACAACAATGAAGATTGTCTGTTATTGCTGATTTGGGACTTCACTCCCATCAGTTAAACCAACGGACACAAGACAACTTCATTTTGAACAATATATTGCACTATTGTCACTGTCTGTTCACATATAGTGTATTCACAACATAGTTGTGTTTGGGAAGTGTCTTTTTAAAAATAAAATAATGAAAATGTTAGCACGATTCAAAATTAACAAGCCTAACTAAACGTTTGCACATCCTATTACAAAAAGCAGAGTGAGCAAGACCACAGAAAGAAAGTAACTTAATCTTTAAACCACAAACACGTATAACCAGTGAATTTATAGAATTTTAAGAATGTCATCTTACTGTTTTAAGACAAACTTTATGGAGAACATTTATAGTTTCCTCCATGGAAGAACATTTTAGACACAAAGTCAATTATCGCTTTCTGTACATGGTGGTGGATGAGATGTTGACTAAATAAAAATGGAAAACCTGTTATTGCCTCAAATTTTTGTGTATTTTGCTTCATCATAACAAAGGAAATGGTATCCATATATGTACTTCACTTCACAACAGTTTACTGCATGCTTAAAAAAGTAAACAAAGCAAAGCAAAGAAAAAAAAGTGTAATTTCAACTAAATTCCTTCACTTTTGAGTTTACAGATTATTGGCTTTACCAGTGTTCGAATTACACATTCACAGTAAACCAATGAGAACATGAGGGACAGTTTATGGGATAAATCCCAACAATGGAGAACCAATAAAAATGCAAGTATATATACACTGTATGTATCAAATATTATCAAGAACATAACAGGACAATTCAATTAAATTTTGATATGATTTGGATAATTTCTTACAAGTTAAAAATATGGCTTATACTCTTAGTTATCTTGTTATACGTCATATTTCACTCATATATAGTACTCTTTTTATATAACCGAGGCTATTTACAAACAAAAAGGATGGATGATGGGTGATATCTGGTCGTATTCTAAGTGCTGGGCATTTTGAAAACATGGCATCAGTTTGCCTTAAGTAAAGACATTCGATCTGTGTAGGTGTTGCAAACTTTTCCAAACAGGATAATAATCACAGGTTATCAAGAAAGATCTCTGTTCGAGATATTAAAAAGTATGAATCACTGTCTCGAGATCAGATAGTTTGACTTAAGGGCAAAATCACAGCATGTTGTGTAATTCCAGGACACTTAGAAGTTGAGTTGAAGGGGTGAGACGGAGGTGAAGAAAGGTGTGGCTGCAGCTTGGGGTGGGGCAGGGTGTTACAGCATTGATTAGATGAACATTGTAAGAAGTTAACCATTTGTCACCCAGAACACTGTTACTTTTTATTGAACATATCCATGAGTGGTGCAGGGATGAATTTCATGACCGTATCCACGATGCTCTCCTCTTCCTCCTCGTCGCCACAGCCAGTGGGAACTGCTTTTTTCGGGCGGGTGAGGCTGCCCTCGGAGGCCTGCTCCATAGCAGCTGCTGCCTCAGCTTCCTTTTCCTCCTTCTTTTTGATGCCATACTGCACAGTAAAAGGGAAAACAAGTTTTTAAAAAAGTGAGTTATAAAATGAACATCCTCTAGAGGTTGTAATTATGACAGGAGCAAAGACAGAAGCCTGAAGGATGTTACAATAAAACCACGAAGTCGGTATAGGTAGGAGGTTGGGGTAGATGGATGGGTTGACAAAATATTGAGTTGAAAGATGATTCCTGGTTCAGGTAGTCAATGTTATTTCTTTTAACTATGACACTTCCATTACCTAAACTAAGTAAATAATTTTGTTACCATGATAAACGTGTTCCTGTCGCCTGAACAAAGAACAATTAAAAAAAAAAATCTAATTATTACCTTTCCTTAACGTTGTTTTTGTGCCTAAACTGAAACTTTTACTATAGCACTGCCACATATGGGAAAATATAAAAATAGGAACTAACAAAATAGCTGTGAGTATTTCACAGTTACAATTGGATTGTATATTTTCATAAAATAGGCAGATTCTTGAATTCTATTAAAGAATGCTTTAGTTTTTGCATAACAAACAGAGTTTCACTTCCTTCTGACAATGTGCTATGCTTCATGCATGAAATAACAGCCCATTCTCATTCTCATTCTCATTCCCATACTTCCATTTTGTCAAACACGCTTAGGTCTCACAAGGTATACAAGGCGTCCTTTGGTGTTGGTGATACTCCAGGGTATGGCAATAGTGAGACTCTCGCTCCCAGCTCATCATATATGGATGCTTGTAAAGAACCCTTTGACACCACATTTATTTGCACTAAGCCTAGCTTTTCATCATGTTGAGTTAATGTTTTTAAAGAGGCGTATGTTAATTCAAGCCACAATCTCATCCTAAATGCAACCATTGACTTTTGAGTATCTGCATATAAAAAAGTAGCTTGTGTTGCCTAAACATAACAAAGCAATGAGCAAATGAAACTCAACGACTAAACGACTGAAATTCCTAAACAGAACACAGTGTCCTCACTGACAAACTTTTGCCTTACCCAACCACAACCCCCTCAAACTCCTAATTTGTACTGTACTTTGTTACTCTATAAATAAAATCTGATATCAGTCAGAATTAAATATTTCTATGGCCGGTTCATGAATGGCAAAAGACACCTTGTACGTGTTTCTGCTATGACAGCAGGATCTGACAGAACAGCTGTGTTTGATGCCAGGGGATGAGAATATGCCGGCCATGCAATGTTCACAGATTTTCATTAAAAAGTCACATTAATTTGGTGATTTTATAGAAACCAGCCTTCATAGTTAAGGCCAAAATCCTGACCAATTATGATCAAACTATTTTGTCAAGAAGCTAGAGATAGAAATATGAATAATTTATAAATTCCCTTACAACATTTCATTATGCACCGTGATTTGCCTTTTTTTCAAGTCTATTCATGCTGATAATTAGTCTAAACTTAAAAAAAAGTATTTCATATATTTGTAGACACCAGGCCTTATCTAGATACGTTTTGCTTTAACACTGGTGAAGAGGCTTTCAGAGAAAACTTTCATTCACTTTAAAATATCCATTTCAACTCTAAATATAGAAACATGAAGACATAAATATTTCAATCATTTCTGGGAAATTGGGATTGGACAATTGGAAAACAGTTAGTATTCTTATAAGGTAATACAAATTTCTTCATTCTTCTTAGCTTCAGGCTACACCCAAATTAAGATAAGCACAATGTATATAGCAACCTTTTAGGTGCTGTTGCAATCGATTTCTGCAATTAGATGCAAAAAGAAATTTAGGGTTTTTATTGTTGGTTGTGTTTTTGCCGGTGTATATTGAAGCTTTAACTGCTGCTGGCTCTAATTTAACCTTCCTGGATAGTTTATGTACCAATTACAGAGGCAGAGGCACTCAGCAGGTGTTCTGGACATGGTTTGCTTATAAAACCCAGTTTTTTAAGAGAACTACTAAATCAAGAGTGTGTTTGGAGAACAATAAGCTTTTTTAAACATTAAAGACATCAGCTGGGAAATACAGTACACTAGTAACTCCACTGACACAGTCATACTGTAATGTCTGTGTAGTAAAGAACTGCATGGAAGTTAGTATGTAAGTGATTTTGTATTTTAAGGTTGGTGTGCCACGAAATAACAAAACACTGCGACAATAACATGAAGCAAACAAGTCTGAACAGGCTGAAATAATTTATCATGTTAGTTCAAGCACCACAATTGAACCTGAAGCTTTTGCAAATTCAAAATAGATGGGTAGATTGAATTTGTTGCGATTCGGAAACTACGATCCTGACCTCAATTTCTGCATTAAACCTGAGAATCTTGACCAGTATGGCATATTCTGTGCATTTGTGGTCATAGATTGAGCAAAATCAATACAGCTGGACTGCAAGGAAAAGGTTGCAGAGCACAGGGAGGTCAGCAGTCCGAGTGATAGTTGATCTTGAGGCAGAGAAGTGGAAAATGAGCTGCACTCCTCTATGACCTCTTGACTGCTTTCCCAGGCACACACTAATGTGATTTTGTGGCAATAAATATCTTAAAGGAGGAGTCGTAGTGTCCATTTCCACTGCAGAGAGGTGCACGGGGGCACTGGAAGCATGTGTGGGTGTGTCTGTGGAGTACAGCTGTACGGCTGTTGAGGGAACAACAGCTAAGTTAAAAAGGACATTTCTTGCAAAAACTGTGGCTTTAGATATTTTTTGTTTTTTCACAGTACAAATGTTTGCAATTCATTAATTCAGTGATATTTGCTTTCATGACTAAACCATTCTTTTGTCAAGATTTTATGTTTTTTCTAAGAAATACCCCAAGGAAAATCTCTTTGACGTTTGAGCCTCAAAGACGTGATTACAATTAAAAAAATTAGAAGACAATCTTGAAAAAAAAAAACACATCAAAGGGCTGAATTGTTATCATTTTTATAACAGGCTGTTTCTGGTCTTAAAACTAGACTTAAAGGACTTATTCTGGAGCCAGTCACAATAGAGATTATATCTAACTTAGGCTGGTCTTTATCCTCAGAATGTCTTTGTCTAAAATAACAGGCCACTTACAACAGTTTCCATGATGTGAGGGATTTTAAAAAAAATTATGACCATTTCAGGGTTGAATGGGGCAGACAATCATTCACGTTTATGGCTAATTTTAAATTACCAATAAGGATTTTAGACATTGTTTTCCAATGACATCAGTGCATTTCTGATATATTACATTATGTTGTATTACATTGTATTATTTTAGGCTAGTCTGGCTTAGACTGTTGGCACAGTCAATTTGTGTTGAATTGTAGTTTTAATTTCCTCCTCAGGTCTATTAAATGCACCAATTTTCAGAAACAATAAGGTTGGTTATCAGTGTCACAACCCATTTGCATTACCAGGACAGGCCATAAAATACTGATGTGTTGTCAAAGCTACTGCCATCTCAAAGATACGCACAAGTTTATATAGTTATAGTTAAGTGTATCCCACTCACAATTCACATGTGAACATGCCTTAAGTACACTTGGTAACATGAACAGTTAATGTTGTGTATTTTTTTTAATCTAAGCTACAATCTTTTCCAAAACCCAACCAAGTACCTTTTGGTGCCTGAAACTAAGCAGTGCTTGAAGTGAAAACAAAAAGTGAGTGAAAACTGAACAACTAGGCAATGTGGAAAAACAAACATATATGGAACACAAACTGCAGTCTCTCTCTGACAAACATTTGACTCACTCCACTGCCACCCCTCCAGGCTCCAAATGGACTGTCAAAGGTCCAGTGGGTGGTGGATGTTGTTCCTCTTTTAAAGAGGAATGTTATCTCTCAACAATGATGCTTTCCAATGTCTTTAATAGTGCAGATGAGGCTAGATGTCTCTAAAACTGTAGACAGCTTTAATGACAAAATTATATATAATAATTTTTAGATTATCACAAAACTTTCAAGACAAAAAATCACAATAACCACACTCCAGTTGCTGCAGTTTGAAAATGTGGGAATACCCATATACAAAACTTAAACAATTAATATTTTCCAAATGTGACTTTGAAGAAACGTTTTACTTGAGCAAGATAGAGAAACAAAGTATCCTGATTGGGTGGAAGGGGATACCTTAGTTCAGTACCTAAGAAATGTTTCTTCTGACTTTATGACAAAAAAAAAACATTGGTGTAATTGGTTGATGTAGATCTCTTCTATAGCTCCCCGTTTCCATTGTTTGTTCTATGCCTCCCTTCTCGGTGCTCTGTGTCAGCCTCTTGCAGTCTGCCTCACTCAGTCTCTCTCTTTTTCTCAGACTTGTTCCACAGTAACAAAGACTTGCATCAGTTGAAACGAACACAGTCACGCTTAGTCAGCCCCTCTCCACTTGCTATAATCAAATGCTTCCCAAAGATATGCTGTCATATCTCGTTCTTTTTCGCCTCTTCTTCCACCGTTGTTTCAACAAACAAAAAAAAAAAACAGAGAGGGAGAGAGAAAAAGTGCTGGGACTCAGCACAGTTTAGAGTTGATCCCAAAAACTCCAAACATAGCTTTATAAGAGCTACACATAGAAAGGTTTTAGACTCTCTTAGGGCAAGTCAAATATCCAATGCATTATTAGCAGTGTCAAGGGTAACCCTTCCCTGCAAGCTGCAGACACTTTGCTCATCTGATATCTCATTACAACTTAATTAAATATTAATTTAGAATTTATCAAAGATGGAATTATCTGTGTGATATAAAAAGGACCACTAAGACAAAAAAAAAAATCCCACTGAACCTTTGAAAACTGAACTCCCGAACTGACTATTTTTTTTATTTAACCAGGTTAGTCCCGTTGAGATCAAAGATCTCTTTTACAAGGGAGACCTGGCCAAGAGGGCAGCAACATAGCTACATAAAAACACACATTAAATTAATTCAACAACATTATGCAGTATGTTTTAAGGATTTATATCCAGAATTTAAATACAAAAACAAAACCTCCTTCTTACATTAGCTAATTTATTTTGGGTGGAACAAAAACATATCACATTAGTTGCCAACGTTTTAGATATGACAGCGTACTACAGACACATATATCAGTGCAGACTTTAGTTAACAGACTAATAAAATCAAAACTGAAGCACGAACTTCTTGGACAGTCTATTCCTGACCACAAACAATAATATTTGTCAAATAATTTCATTACAAATGCTCAAGCGCCATAAACCTAGCAGAGAGGTCCAGATCAGCAACTCCAATTGGAGTCAGACAATTGCTATCAAACACTTGCCAAAGTGCCCATACCGTAACAAAAACAAAAATTGTACCACAATGTAAACTTGCTTTTAATGCTGTAAAGTTGGTCATTTTAACATGTTAGTATATGGGAAATGACTTGCTTTTTGAGGCAGCCTCAAGTAGCCAATAGAGGAACTGCAGTTTGTGGGACCCGGCTTAATTTTGGAGCCCTTCACACCGATGGTCAATTTAGAATCACCAATTAGCCTGTCCCCTCTAAATGCATGTCTTTGGACTGTGGGAGAAAGCCGGATTACCCAGAGAGAACCCACGCAGACATGGGGAGAACATGCAGACTCCACACAGAAAGGCCCCAGACAGATGGTGGAGTCAAACCCAGGACCATTTTGCTGTGAGGCTGTGACAGTGCTGCCCAAGTTTACATTGCATATTTCTACCAAACAGACCTATCACAGGTGCTGGGGTCTGCATCAGTGCGACATTCAGTTACGCTTCTGAGAAGGTGCACATCATGCTACAGTGACTATTTAATGCAGTACTATAAATCAAGTGTAAGAGCTTTATTTGCAGCTGAGTGGAACGTTTTTTTGTACCAGAAAACTTGTGAATGTAAGCATGTGTAACAGCTGGATAACAGTTTGTCTTGTGAACCCGTCACCTTCCTACTGTAGCTAATAAATGACAATTCTTCTACCTTGATTAACTCATGAGGCTCTATTAGTGTTGAAGTAATGTTTACCTTATCCCTGATGCCCTGTCGGATGTTTTCTCTCTCTGCCTCCATTCTTGCATATTTGGCCTTCCTCTCCTCTTCCTGTTGCCTCAGTGCTTCTTGTCTTTCCTCCTCTTTTTTCTGAGCATCAGGATCCTTCTCCTCCTCTCCACCAAGCATCTTACCCATGTCTTTGGTGGCCCCTGTTGTTGGTAATAGACAGAATAGAGAGAAAATTGTTAAATGAAACAAATCCAATGAATCAGTTCAAGTTTTATCAAGTGACACTGGCAGTTCATAGTAATAGCACATAAAGGATCCCAGCTGTTGGGCTGGTTTTCAGAATTTGATGTGGACAGTGATACATCTAAAATCTGGATAATTCAGTAGATACTGCTTTGTTTTTAAATCCTCTTTCAGACCAGTGAAAGAGCAGCACAATCTGCCCTCGACTGAACCAAAGACAAAAGGGTCTGACAATAGAGGGAACAAGAGGTGAGCACCACGAACAAGAGCCTGAGATAAAAGACACTGTAATAAATTATTAGCAATTCTCTTGATTGCCTTTGTGCTGCTCACTTTGGCCTTTGCTATCTCCAAGAGGAATTTAGATACAAGCACCCACTTGGGCCACGGGTTAAGACCAAAGAACAAAAGGCATGGAGTGCTGTTGAAGGGACAATAACAATCAGACACTAGGGCTCATTCTGCTACTGATGTCTGAACTTATTAGATATGTAAAAACCAGGGTTGGAGAATGTGGTAAAAAGATTATATCTTCTGTGCTTTACAGCTGGCTGCTGATGGTTTAACCGATGTGTTTCTTATCTGTTCAATTTGAATGCTGCTTATCTTGGAAATTAAACATTATATCACTTCACCACACTGATTTATATCTTAAATGTGAATATTAAGCTCTTTGTCAGTGATGTTTACATGTCATTAATGAAACCCTGGATTCTGAATTTCGGGAAGTGTAAAAAACACACCAAAAAGTCATTTTAATGAGGTTATCTCTTGATGAAGGCTGGTTTATTGAAAGTCCTGCTGGCACTGGCAAAGCTGCAGCAGGCACTGACATACTGCTCTATCTGGACCACTTCTTTTGTGTGTGTGTGGAGCATCTGGTGTGTGTGCTGCAGGCATCAATTGACATGGTTCATACGTCACTACATGGCCAGTGTGTTTAGTTCCACCCCTGTGGCCCCTGGAATCATTCTGTAATTTACATATACTGTAGCTTCAGTCCAGGAACATGTTTGCCTTTTAATGTAGAAATACACAAGGATGATATAAGGATGTAAGGTTCTGAATATTAATCACATGTGGCAACCATGAACTTATTGTAGGAAGAAAGAATATTAAAACATTGACTCTGGATGATAAAAAAAAATGCATTACACATGCCGGTTTGTGTGTACACACCATCAACACTGTCAAAGCTGTCAGTACTCAAAGTAAGCCAGATGCTACACTGGAAATTAATAAAATGAAAACATCTTCCACACAGAGGAATTGCCCCTTAGAGGAAATATTTTGTTTGGGTTTGTTTTCATTTTATTGTATTTTAAAGGTATGATTTTGCCCCAAGATGTAAATCTATCCAGGAAAACACTCTCAGGTATTGATGCTTTATGCTCGAAAGGGTGCCTTGGGTCATTTCAATATCAAGCACTTCAACTAAACTGGTTATGATTCTTGTATTGTCCTTCAAGCTGAGTGTCACATGGCCCTATTCAAAATATTCAGAGCAGCAAGTATGTTGGTTTAAGTGAAAACCCTTGAACAAAGCCTGCTATCATCCTTCAAGTGACAATAACTTGAAAAGCCAAAGATCAAATCAGGAAGTTGCCCAGGCTAATCCTGACTGTCAGTCTGCATGTTGAGCTGCTCCTGAGGTGCTTTTGCACACTGGCTTAACACAGAGCTCTGCCTGTATGTTCGGACTCCAGAGGCATTAGCTCTTCTTTCCAGCTCAATGGCTGGAAGCAAGCCAGTGCTCTAACTGTGGTCCGACGAATCCTGAACCCATGACTCTCTGCTCACTTCCAGCTTGCAGGAAGGGAATTGATTTTAATGAGAACTGGACCTTTGGACATGGGTAAATTTGAAATACGCTTGGTTCTCCCTCTGTCCTTGGCCCAGCATACTTGCTTTCACAATTAGGGCTTTTGCTTCCTCCACCATTCTGGGCTCTGCTGCAATGCTGAGCTTTACTGGTTCTCTGGAGGAAACACTCAAAGACTGAGCCATCTGTTTCAGCAGTGAAATTGATGAGACAGTGATGACCTTGAGGTTCTTGGCTGTAGTTTGAGTTTGCCATATTGACGTACCAGTACAAGCCCCAGTCGTTACTCATAAGGAGCAGGGTGATTGGTAATTAATGTTTCTTCATGGTAACTCTTTAATGTTTCTGACACATGGCATGCTGTTATATTAAGAAGGTACTATACTACCATCACTAATGTACAGAGTTTTTCATGTCATAATTTCAACCACCTCCCTGTTTCAAACATCTGTTTGGACGGTGAGCAAATATTAATCCTTTAAAGGCGCTCTATGTAAGTGTTTTATTTTGATGGTTTTGTCACTGCTAACCAGGTAGCCCCCTCCTGTCGTGTCTTATCATTCCCCACCTGCAGGCTGCTAGGTTGCTTTTAGCAGTCCTCGATGTCATTCAGCTGCCTCTTCAGTGAGTCTTTTAGTCTCTCAGTGAGTGTAGTTATCGGCTCATATTTAGCAACCAGATGCTACAGTTTATTTCCATTTCTTAAGAATACCTAATTGACTTTACAGTACCTACTATAAAGGAAGCAATTTAATTTTTGACTTCAGTCAAGTGTTGGCCTGAGAGGAGTCTCATCTCCACACAATCAACGTAAGGTAACGGCTGACAACTGATGTTTCGAAAAAAAAATAGTTGCAAATGCATGTTTTTGTATTCTGCTATCGAGGAGTACGATGCTGTGTTGGATTTTCTTCTGCTGTTATGATCCCCTTGCTCTCTGGGTAATCAAATGATTTCCTTGCAGGCACCAAGGAACACTGAGCTTTAATTATTAAAAACATTTTCTATGTATTTGTACAGAGTTGGGACTTTTGAGGTTACTTTTTTGGAATAACACAGATTATGTGTATGAGATTATTTCTGTTTGTCTGTGCTCTGCTTTGGGATAAAGTGCTGAATTGGACTCTAAACTTTTTTTCCTCTGACTTTGTTGGTAGCTTGAGGAGATTTGCCAAATCTTGTATGAGCAGAAAACTTCACAGAAGCTGTGTGGACTCTAAAAAGAGGATACTCTTAATCACTTGGGAGTAATATATTCTTTGGCCAAGCTGAACAGAGAAACTTTTGAAAGTAGTTATTATTGAAAGTAGTTATTATACTTTAGAGTCTGCAGATACAAATTAAAATGCACTATGGCAGACACTGTTACCTTGTCTGGGTTTATACTTTATTAGCTATATCTTCCTACATTCCTGTCATCGTGAGCTATTCTCGCCATCTCATTTGCACTTCCACTGATATTGAAATGTTAATTTATGCTAGCAAAGACCACAAAATTGGATCACACTGCACAGAAAATTTCTTTTTTTTACCCAAAATTAAAGTCATATGCAAAGGTTGTATTACATAGGGTTGAATTGTGTTTTACTTTGTGTAGATTTTTCTGAATACATTGTAATCATCAGCACTATCTCATTTGAAAAGGTTTTCAATGTGAATCACATTCTTCTCTTCCAGTTAACTAACATACCTACTTATGGTAAATGGTAAATGGACTGATTCTTATATAGCGCTTTTCTACTCTACCTGAGCATCCAAAGTGCTTTATACAACATGCCTCATTCACCCATTCATACAAGCACTTTTTTCTATGCTTTTTCTACTGAAGTGTTTTCTATCTAACATTCACACACATTCATACTCCACTTATATGTGTCCAGAGTGCATTGGGTAGGCTCTGTCTTGTGGTATATTTAGGGCTTTTTCAGTAGAAATCAACTGTAATCTCAGACAGATATATCTTCTAGCTGTGGTGTTCTACTGCTACTTTTATCCTTTTTTTAAAATCTTGATGCTCAAGGCTAATTAGCTCATCCGATTGTGACAAAGTTGCTGTGTAGAAGTATGAGACATTTATTGTTCCCCAAAGCCTTGGTGTCATCAAAAGCTGCCAGCTGTGGAATCTTGAAGCAGTGCATTGAGAAAGCCATAGAGAAAGAGCCAAGAGCCTCAGTTATGGTTAGAAAATTGTAACATTGTAACGTGGTTTAGAGTACTCAATTAAAACTGATATTGCAACACAATATCAGTGTTTTACAGATGTATAAGATGACTTGTCTTTTGCTTTAAATTTCAAGGAAAAGACAACCATAAAAGGTTTATACTGGGTACTATACTTTATACCAAACTGGTCATGTTATACACTAGAACAAGGTAGGTTAAAGTTAAAAGAATAACCTTAAACAGGGTTTAGAAACAGCTTCCAAAGTCTTAAGACTATTTGTTGTATTTTTTAAAAACAACAATATGAATATATATCAGCTCAGCTTGTCTTTAAATCCACACAAAATACACATTTCATACCACATTTAATTTAAAAAGAAAAACATGTGGGTTTCTAATGTTCTAATCTTAAACTCAGCACGTATTTCAATTAATTTAGCATTACTACATTAATTCTTCAAAAAAAAATAAAGCTAGTTAAATTTAAGCGGTATGGTGCGATTAAATGTTCCATGTCTGCATGCTAACACATGTAAAACTCATACTGAAGAAAATCAAACTTTTTATTACAGTATATAACGAAAAGTTTTGGACTGACTGAACACTTCATATACTGACATTGCAATTGATCCACCAATGCGGACATTTCAGTCTGAACCACAAATATCAAACTGCTGGTGTTGCTAGAGAAAAATACAACCATAGGACCATTGATATCTGTAGCAAAGTTCGTGGCAATCCATTCAATAGTTGTTGAGACATCTAACTACAAAAAATGTCAACCTCAGGGTTGTGCTACATGAAAAGTGAGAAAAATCTTTTCCAGGGGACCATGATTGCCAGTACCAAATTTCAGTGCAACTGACTGAGTGGCCGAACTGTTCCAACACCTGACAGACAGATGTTGGCATTTCATGAGTTATAATGGCTGAGTGTCTAAAACTATTATATAAGTCACTGCAATACATCAAAGCACAGTATCAAACTATTAACGACACCACTTCCATAAATATGGTAAGCTATGGATTCATGCTGTCTCATTACAGCTTTCAAGGACTTTTTTCTTTTTTTTAGTTCAGCTGAGGCCCGGGGGCTGATTTTAAAGTAGGAAAAGACTTGGTGAGAATAAGAGTGAAAATTGAAAAGGGATAAAGAAGAAGTTGGAAGGTTGTGGATGGTTGAGTCTAGAGATGGATTAAACTGTGCAGAGTTACATAAAGGCTGGCATTAGATTTGGAAAAATGTGGAAGTATCAGTGGCACTGTGCATGTGTGTGTGGATGAAACACTGAGAAATGAAAACAAAATGTATAGCTCTCCATTGTGCTATTAAAGTAAGATTGAGTGCATGTCCTCCAGGTGCATTTGGGCTCCAAGAGCATTTCCTCTCTGTAAGTGCGGGAGCTACAATTGCATGTTTCATCCTGATGGACTCAGTAAAATTGCATGAGAAGTGTCTCCTGTGGAGCCTAATACATCTGAAGAAGGACAGAAAAGGTCAAAATGAGATAGAAAACAAAAACAAGTTAACCTGTAAGGTGTGAGTAAGCAAATTAGAGAGGTTGAAAGAAAAACTGTCAGTGCAGTAGATTTAGAAGAAAAGATGATATCTGAGATAAGGGCAGAAACAAGAGCTAAGAAAGGTACACAAATTGATCAACAATTAAACAGAACACACAAGAAGAAAAGAAACCAAGGTGTATTCAGGTAGGAGAAAAGAAGTAACAAGAGACAGAAAGACAGAACAGTGAATAGTAACAAAGTAAAGACACTGAGAATGATGATTAAATGATAAACTGAGAAGTTAAGAGGCAGAGCAAAAGGAGAAATGAAGAGATAAATAAATGTGAAACAGGAGAAAGACAAAAAAGATTTCTTAAACATGATTTAGGAGAACGAGAGAGCTGCTGCAGAAAAAAAGTGATAGCATGAGAGAGGCAAACAGCGGGACCAGCTCAAGGACTCTGTGTTCCTGCTCTTCCATCTGTCACTAGTCCTCAGCAGTCCCATGGCTGCTGACAGGCAGGTCCCTGTTTTAACTCCAGTGGTCAGACCATCTTCATCAGCCTCCTGCCCTAGGCTGGATGGTTGAAAATCCCAGTGGGAAGACTACCAAAGACACCTTAATTGCTGCATGGCTGCATTCTCTTTTAGTGCCTTCCACAAGTGGGATCCCACATGTTTTAGAAGCTATGACTGGTGCCCTCAAATCACAAGACAAAAGTGTATATAAAAAATCTCATAGAGGAGTTATGCTAAGAGTTACAAGAAGAGTCAGTATTGGTTTTAATTTATGCCCAGCTGACATAGAGTAAAAGGTGGGGCACATCCTGGAGAGGTCGCCAGTCCATCACAGAGCGAGCACAGAGAGAAACAATCACACACCTACGCCAATTTAGAATCACCAGTTAAGTTAACAAGCATGTCTTGGACATCCAAATTGCATTATTTAGCTCAATGAATGGGCATGACGAACATTAGAGGAGGTATTATGTACCATGACTCATCAACAACCAAAGTAAAGTAAGGACAAAGCCTTTACATTTACTGATAGAGTAAAAAGGATGCTCCAGATTTTGGACCAGGTTATCAAAATAATCTGAAATCATGTTAACTGTGTGACAAAATTGCTGAACGTCTTTTTATTGGATTTGATAATTGCCTCATTTGCAGTTTATGCAGTTTAGCTTTTAAATTTGACTCGACTGGATTAAAACAGTCTTGCTGATGTCAAGGAACCGATCGGGTATCAGCGTAGGTGTTTATAAAGTATCAAAACATCTTGCCAACTTTCTAAAGGTGTCATAGAAGTTATGGTTGCATCATGATGCTTTAAGATATGTGGTTGTGTTTCAACTCCTACACAAAGTTTTATCAGTGTCAGACCTTGAAAAGATCTTTTGTTGAAGCAGCACTGAGTCACTTTTCACACTGAGCTGTCTGTTCCCATCCTAACTATTGACTCCTTCTCAGAGACTGGTCTGGTTTTTGGAACACAGCTGTCCTTGGAGAGCTCTAGCAACACTTAGGGTTAGAGAAAAGGAGAAAGCCCTTTTCAGTACAGAAGATTACTTCTCTATTGCTATGAGCGACAGGCTGACCAGGGAAAGATTATTTTATAGTGCAGTGTTGCCAAGTTAAATCTTCTCTGTCCTTGAGCGAGAGACAGAGCCATTTCCTTTTCATTTCTTGTACATTCTTGTGGATAAGAGCATGTCCTTTAAATGGCCTTATGTATAACACTTTACTTCTACCAAGGTAATGGAAAGCATTAACTGACTAAAATGAAAGCATTACCATATAAGAATAATAAGGAAAAACAGATGGCATGTTGGTGTATAGAAAACTCACTGGCAAGATGTAACTCAGCGTTTAAGCAAACAGTAGATTCACTGTATGAGTTTGTTTGAGGATCTCATTGTTTTTGAATGATAAAACACCTATAGCTATTAGCACTTTGTATTAAACAATGTCATTTCAACAAACCAATAAAGATACAGTTAATTTAAATGAATATTATACAGAGATCAAAGACACCATGTAGCCTTCATGTGGTACAGCTATAGCAGGCATAAAAGAAACCACCTCAGGAGTTGCCTCTTAAATGATTGACACCAAACCATTTTGACTTCAGGGTCATCGCATCTATGATGATGTCCAATAGAGATGCCAAGAGACTGAGAGAAAAGACTGATGTAATATCAGCCTAATCGTGGTAACCAAGGATACTTAGCCATGGTAACCAAGGAAAAGCCACAGAAGCTTGTTGTAAATGGAATATGTTTGTCTTTAAGCACGTGTTTAACATTATGAAAGCATGTATTTTAACCCAAACCATCATTCTCTCTTAAATGTAACCAAAGTGACAGAAAAGGTAAAGTCAAAATAAAAGTAACATGAAAGCGGAACAACAAACCTATCCCAGACAGGATTCAAACTCGTGTCTTCTGATTGGAGCTTGTATGACTGTGCTACAGCCACCACCAGATCCACCTCACAGCATGGAGCTTTCTAGGCTGTTTTTTTTTTTTTTTTGCTGAAGGAGGTACCCCTTGTGTTAAAATATGATGGGAAGCAATTCCCAATCAAGTGTTACTATGTGATAAGATGTTTACACAGACTCATCCATCTGGGAATGGAGTCTATCCTAGCTGTCAAAGGGTAAAAGGCGGGTACATACTGCCTCTTACCCTATGACAAAGGTAAGGTTGGCAGTCTATCGCAGGGCTAACACAGACAGACAGACAATCATTCACACTTATCACCAATTTAGAATCATCTATTAACATAACAAGCACAGAACTGTAAGGAAACCCACACAGCCACAGGGAGAACATGCATACGCCACACAGAAAGGCCCCAGTTGGCCGGTGGATTCTTAAGTAAAATGTGGGTGTCTTTCTAATCTGTTAAAAATAAACAGGACAGATTAGACTGCTCTCCTTCCCTGTCAGGTACACACAGAAAGCAGTTCCAGTGATGTCAACGTGATGCTAGAGTGTGTTGTTTTTAACTCCTTCTGGTATTTTTAGTGATTGCTAAAGAGGATCAGGAGTATCACAACCCTCTGAAGTGGAGTGGGACTGGCCCTGATTTGTATGTAGCTCAGGAAATCCTAGACAGATGTGTTCAGATTTACTGAAGAGATAAAATTCAGATAAAAGACACATGAAATAAAAAAGTGTAAATGAGGCCATATTGTCACCATCTGCAAACTCAGAGGGAAAACTTTGTTTTACAGTCCCATTTGGTTACAAAATTTGTCTTATGATCATTTGATGATCAATCTAGGGAATTTTGGTTGAATGTTTTTCTTCAGTTTTACTGCAGACATTAATTTCAGTTGGCAAATTAATTAAAAGTGATTCAAAGGAATAGATTAGAAGATACACTGAATGAAGTATTTATTGTATGATGTGGACATCTCAGTGTACCAGCAAGTAAAAAGTTCAGTAGTAGAGGAACTGATAATGCATGACCATGTCAGTGGTTAAAGGAAATGGCAAACTGGACAAAAATACAGGATGATTCTTCATGTACTAGAAGCAAAATTGAGAGAACACACTTATGAGATGAAAGGTGCCCCTGCCTTTTACAGTTCACAGAATACCTCAGTAAATCTCTGGGGCACATGGGAAAAGGAGGTTTGAGGTACATCATTCCTGTGCTTTATCACCCATTTGCAACCGTTATCATTGGACGACAGCCTCACAAAGTTTGGCCTTGGAGATGTGCAAGCAGGGACAGAGCACATTCATCACCTCTGAGGATGGCACCAAGGACAAGGCAACCCATCCATCCACACAAACACACACACACCCACACACACAGAGTTGTGTATCAGTAACACGAGGATACATTAACTTAAATTAATTCCCTAAAGACTCCAACTCGATCTTTACCCAAACCAAACATTACTAATCCTGGGAACACATATACAGATACATATGCAACAACAAAAACAAATTAAAGTGTGTAATTTATTTGAAAATCAAAACAGCTGTATGATCACAGCACATTATGCAAGATAAACATTTTCTAAGAACTATATCTAACTGAAAAAACAGCAAATCCAAGTAAGCCTTGAACAACAATCTCAAGTCAGTTATCATTTCCTTCTAAAATTACATTAAAAAAGCCCAAATAACCCAAAATGTAATCATTTCCACCACCGTTATCTCCAGAGTAATATCACTCTAGGAGTCACTTTCATCATGACATTCAGGCCTCATTATGATAACTGGCTTTGTATATGGAATCTAGGTCTGATATCCTTTTCTGCCTCTTCAAATAAGGACTATCAGTGTTGGAGCGTGTTCACCCAGCCCCCCACAGCTCAGGGTGTCACGTTTGGTCGCGTGCCAGAGATCACAGAGAGCAATAGCAGAACTTCATAAGCAATTACTCTGGAGTCACTGCAGTAATGAGTCATGGAGGCGACACTGCAGCAGGCTGAAACTCCACCAGCAGCACCAAAGACACTACCCCCATTGAATGAAGAGGGGCGGTAAAACAGAGAGAAAATAAAGATCAAATATCACATTTTTAGATGGGAAATTTCCTGAAAAACAGATCAGTTTAAATTGGAATATCAGGATGAGAAATACTGACATCCTAAGTGCAAGAAATAATTTTTAAAAATCCTTCATGAATGGCATCTGTAGCCAATGTTTTGTACCTGCAGCATATAAGCAGATGTGTGGATGTTGCCAGCTTGGTGCTGGTGTTCTCAGCCACCCACTGCATAATAAACTTTAAGCAAAAAATACTGCAATGAAAGTAGGAGTACTTTAGGATGATGGATGGCAAACATTTTGGCAGAGAAAGAGAATAAACTTTTATAGATAGATAGATAGATAGATAGATAGATAGATAGATTTGGAATTAGATTTTATTGATCAGATATATGGTTCCTACTTTTTTTCAGCTATTGCTTTGCTGTCCGAGTGGGAAAGTGCAACAAAGTTCACCAGATTTGGGGCAGAAGAGAACAAAAGGTACTTTGGTGGTATAAAAAGTAACTTTAATGCAGGACCCTTTTTTATTACCAAACTTTACTGAAAAATTTCATGATACTATTTGAATACTTCAGTTAACTGACGACAGCAAGTCTAGTTTTACGGATTGAATATCCCATCAATGTGTAATGTAGATTTAATGTAAAGATACTGCTCATTCTAAATCAGCCTCTGGTACACAACACTAATCATGTAGTATGTTCATATATGACACTGAGTTTCTGGTGACTGTGGGTGACCTTGGTAATAAAGGTTTCAACATTCTGTCATAATAAACTTTTGAATTGGTCAAGGAAATTTAAAATTGCGATTTCATACAAACCTTATTGTCTACTCAGATACTATATGTTATGTTGTTTTTAACAATAAAAATTTGGCTTTTTCTAAAAGTTATTCATTAACTGTCCCAACGCCTGCACATTTAAGGAGCTTTTTACAAACACATCTCTGTTTCAACTGGGAGACAATTTGACTCTCAGCTGGGACCAATTTTTAGGTCTTGATTTCACTCCCTGTTCACTTGTGTTTGGTTAGGTTGAAGCAGAAAACTGTTTGATATCTACCCTTACTCTTATTAGAAACACCCACTGTCTAGATTTCCAAGGCGCTGAATTTCAACATCATTTGAAAAACAATATAAAGACGTGATAAAACAAGCAGGTGTTTTAGTGCCTGTTTAAAGCATAGCTAATATACAGGTTATAATAACAGTTTGCACAAATGACCTATCGGATCATTTACTGGGGGAGGGCAGTCTCCACAATTTATGAAACTGCATGACTGTGTGGAGGTTAAGTCATCAATTCAAGGTTTCAACCTCTATCACAGCACCGATGAAGAGTTCTTCAGCAAATTACTGCATATTTGACTGCTTCAAGGGCCCTGCTCTAAAAACCACAGATCTGTTATGGCAGACCCTGACCTGTCGACAGGGGATGGGAGATCAATAAGGTATCAGACAGTGCTTTGAAGGCATAATCTTACACCACGACTCTTTTATTGCTATGTCTGGCTTTCTGATCGTTGCATGTGCACACATTAAAGAAAATATCCAAACACAGCCAGCCAGACAGCTCATTAAAAGCTATGAGAGATGAGGTATTATGGCTTTCTAAATAAAATGAAGAGTCTTTGTGTACTGAAGGGCAAATTTACAGTCATCTTCAGGTCAGATTTTAAATTTTAGCTACAAAAGTAGATGAAAATTTGGAACTACCTCCACTGACCTGTCATTTCTTCTTAGAGTTCTTCTTAGCCCATTGAACTGTCTAAACAGTTCAATGGGCTGCATCAAACTAGTGATCCCTGAAGATGAATGACCTCAGAAATAATTCTCTTTCCATCAGTGTGAAGAAACACTTTGCAAAGGTATCCTCTACATATCTATTTTTCATAAATCAATTCATCTTTACTTAGTTTAACTTTGGTGTTCTGCACTTACTTATTTTAAGAAACATTTCACTGCATGTATCTACACATTTTTGTGTGATAATATGTGTAGAGTGTTACTGAGTGTTTCTTATCCTTGGTGCATTTCAAGTCTTTGATTATTCACTGTACATTGTCAGTCACTTACTGATAAAACTTAAAAAACACCTGTTTCATCTGCACGATACGCAAAACAAGCAGCAGCTGTCAACAGCCACAGAAGACCACCTGGAAGACAATACAGCAAGGCTTTGCATCCATTTCTGAGCCCTACTGTTAAGATAACATATACTCCATATTTGGCCATAGCATAGGCCATGTTTGAAGTACTGTTTCAGTTAAACAAAGCCAAAGTCCTGACATCATGTTAGGGCTCACTTGGAGGATTCTTTCTGAAAAATTCAGACATTCCTCCAGTTTACCTTCCTCATTCTAAGGAATTATTTTGCCAGCAAACAGAACACTACAGCTCCAAACCTAAAAAGTTATTATACTACTGGTTACTGCTGTACTACTTAGCCATATATTCACTCCATTCAGATTTCACTTAAGCTCTCCAGTGCAGTTCAGACACTAATGTTGACTTGCAAGCTAATTAGTTTTGTAAACATGCTGTTATATGACAGGGGAAAAGTGAGCAGGTAACTGGCTCTACAATCACATTTAAATTAACTGTTCATTGATTAAATCTTTTATTGCTTTTCGATTAATGAACAATGGGGGTGTGCTAAACATAGCTTTCACAGTATACTGGGGTAGTTCTGAACATTTTTAAGGACATTTCACTGAAGCTAACTGCCTATCAGTCAGTCTCTTCTCTCACAAATTATAAATACTTATGTATTAAAAAATAATACATAGTATAAGTATAAAAATGAGATATGTGGCTTGTTTTGTACTGGTACTGCTTTCTATTTTCTGCCAATGGCCTCTAAGTATTTTATCCAGTCCACTGGAGGGCTTTGCAAAGTTTCAAACTTGCAAAGAAAGAGGGCATCACTTTTGGACCAGAGCCTGTATTTTGCAAGCATTTTATGGCAATTCTTTATGAATAAATCAGGTTATTGTCCAAATTTCATCTGAACCAAAAGTCTGAATCACTGTCAGCTTCATAGCCCTCTTATTGACAAGGACATTATCCATGACATGCCACAACACAGCGATATAAGGTAGTCAAGGAGCCATGCAAGTGCATTACTTTGAGATAGTACAGTACATGTCATTGAAATGACAGCAGAGAAATATGGAGAAAAAAACTGAGACAAAGTTAAAGTACGTAATTTTATTTCCTTCCAATAAACAAAAGGGGAAATTTGGAGATGTTTTTCATAGAGTATTAAGTAATTATTTTACTAATATGTGTGATTACGTGTGATTAGATTGGGCTGTATGTGGGCTATAAACTAAAATAAGTTTGACACAAGTTTGATATATTGAAGAATTCTGATGTTTAAGTATTTCGATCAAAATGACTTTAATGTTAGAAAACAACACTTGCCACATTTAAAATTATCTCATCGTTTGTCTTGAATTGTGAAAGTGTAAACTACCAATGAGTCACTTTCAGGGCTGATTTATTAAAATGCCTTAAAAGCAAGCTGGAAGAACCCATAGCAGTTGTTTCATTTTTTTTCTCACATTTTCCTGAAAATCTTCCCTTTATTTTCATGTCCTATTTATACATCTTTTATCTACATATGTGAGCTGTGACTTCTAACACATCTGAATTCATACCAGAGCCAATTAACAGGTTAACCGATTAACAGATTCATTCATTTTCCCTTATTACAACTCAGATGAACAAACTCCTGCTTTATCCTATTCATTAGATAACCAGGCAACCAGGAGCTATGTTTGGGAGAATCCATCATTCCTACATTTGCATTTTCAGAAATAATATTTCCCACATGGTTAAAGATGCTAATGCATCTCCCTCCTCAGCTTTGCAATAAAATTCCCCATCAGCTATTCAGCAGACAGACTCTTTGATGTTATGGACAACAGCTTTTTCTAACATGGCTTTCATTTCAACCCATTTCTGCATCTGTCATCTAAAAATCAATGATCCAATCACCATAATGCCATAATGACGTCCCTATCTGCTTGAGAGACCCATCACATCTAAAGGCTAACATTAAAGTAAAAGATGTCCTCATGATCATTTAAAATACATGAATAAACACAACTGGAAGTTGTAAACCAGCCACTGAGATTAAGAATATAAGCCTCCAGCATTCAAATCTCACCAAGATGTTTAAAGAGGAAAAAAGCTATAGAATTTTACAGTCTAAAATACTTCTTCAAGTAGGTCAAAAACTTTTTTTATTAGCCAACTTGTTTACTTTATTCGTAAGGAATTGGGGCATCACAAAGAGCCAATTCTCTGCTGCAGTGATATTAATGACTAGCTGACTTTATAAATTGATACTAAAAAATTCAATCTGAAATGCATAAGCCAAGGTAAACAAACTCTAAATCGAATCCCTAAGTGTAGCATGACCTTTCAGGAAAGTCATCTTTTCAAATGCTCAAGCTCCTTGGAGAGCACCATGATGCTGCTGTCACCTCCTGAAATAGGAATTATCATGAAAAACCCCACAGAACCGAGCTCACTGAGATCCTCCTCGGGTATGTATTGTCAGTATTATGCACATGCATATTGATCCTTAAGACTCTAGGCTTTGCTTCCCTTTCACCCCCCCAAATATGCGTTTAGCTTTTTAGCTCCAGTTTTGCCTCCTGCCTCTAATGTCAGGAACTGTGATTCAATCCTTGGTGCCTACTGACAGCTTTGGAGAGCCTCAGTTTGGGAATTAGCTAGATGGATTCATGGCATCCTGCTACGCATAATCACCCTTGTCTCGTCCTCCCTTGCCACTCTCTGAGTATGCTCATCAATCACATGGGGGAAATCTGATTTCAGTGATAACCAAACACCATTACTCAAACATGAGATTGTGCCGACCTCCACGCTGTCACCCGTGGTTTGGATTTGTGCAGCTTTGGAGCGTTTTGAGCGTGTGAAATATGAAAACACAATTCATACCAATCCCTCTCACAGCATGAGTGGTCATGCAGGAGCGAAGACAGTGTGTACATACAGAGTTGGACTGTGGAGCTCTGCATGACTCAGATGAGGTTGCAATTTATAAATCTGCAGCTACAAGTGTGAAAAACAACAAATGCCACTTTATTTTATTTAATCTGCTGAACTATGGTTGTCTGCAGTTCAATGTTCCAATTCATGTAATTTTGAGGTACTTGTACTTTGAATATTTCTATTATAGACTACTTAATAGAGGAAGGCATAATGTACTTAGCTGACAGAACAATTTTGCTGCTGCTCCTCTATGTGCCACCAAAATAGCCATGACCCACTGAAACACAGGCTGCACAAGATTTCTGATGGGGCCCTGTGGTACCTAACACCAGTATGTTAGTAGCCAGTCCTTTAATTCCTTTAAATTGAGACTTGGAGCCATGATTTTCCATCACAGCATTACAACATCTTTTCCATCACACAGAAGCTTTAACTTTCTCCTCATTCAGAATTTTGACTTGAGAACCATCTTACTCACTTACTGTCAAATCTGACACTGTCATTACAAATTGTTCACTGTTATTTACGTCATCTGTGAGTTTTTTTTCAGTGCAGTTACCTTGAAGATAAAGATTTTAAACAGTTATAACCTGTTACTGTAATGTACATAACAAAGTCATATATATCATTCCGCTATATACCTATATGTTGTCAATTCAAACAATGGCAGTAAGAAGCAGTTTTAATAAATAGCTCTGTATAGCATTATCACTTTGACCTTCAGATCAATCTCTGGTCCTTAAATGAGAGGTCAAAGGTCAAACGTGACATGATATTTTAAATCCTTATACTTTCTATATGTTGACAATACAGACCACACTTATAAGAATCATAGTTTCTAAGTTATAAGGCTTTTTGTCAATTTTCGACCAATAGATCATTAAGTTGACCTTGAAGACCTTGGTGGATGTAAGCCATATTTGAATGGATTGTCTACACCCCTACAAAGTTTTATCAAAATTCATTCAAAACCTTTCCAGCTATTGTTTTTACAGACAGAATGACATGCAAATGCTACCAAAAACATAACCTCCTTGACGGAGGTAATAACAATCTAATGCTGGAAATGCTGCCAAGTCTGCAGTGATGTGGAGGCTCCAGACTCAGCAGCATCAACAGACCCGTTAACAGACCATGAAAGTAATGAAGGTAAAACTGTCAATTTACCAGTTCCGACTCTCACCTATGGTCTGTGAGTAGTGACTGGAAGAATAAGATCATGGCCACAAGCAGCAGAAATGAGCTTGGGTTGAGGTGGTTCAGGCATCTGACCAGGATGCCTCCTGGGCACCTTCCTAGGTGAGGTGTTCTGGGCATGTCCTACTGGAAGGAGGCCCTGGACAAACCCAGGACGTAATGGAGAGTTTACATCTCCTGTTTGGCTTGAGAACACCTCAGTGACCCCCCAGAAATCCTGGAGGAGGTTGCCATGGAGAGGGAGGTCTGGACAACTCTACTTATACTGCTACACCTACAACCTGGGCCTGGATAAGAGGCAGAAAATGGATGGATAGATATTTTACCAAGGAGCAAACAAAGTTAAAACTACATTTTAAAAGTCTGATGGAAAAATGCAGAAGTACCTCAAAATATTTGCAAAATTACGGTCAAGATTCCTGAACAATTTGCATTCCTTATACACAACTTACTCCCTTCTGTTTTGAAGACTAAAAAGTCTGTCTTGTTAGTCAAGGTTTACAGAGGGAATTTTATATTTCAGACATCAAAATGGGATCATATTGTTCTCTTGAATTTATTTCCTATGATTACACTTCTACTGAGAGACCAGGTGCTCTTCATATTTTATACATTCAGACTTGGGAACTGGGTGAGCACAAAACAAAGTTAAAAATGTGACACTTCAAAGCCAACCTGGCCTTAATGAACAACTTTGACTGGCAGAAGAAGAGATGAATAAAGATGCACTGAACGTGTGAGCATCAAAATATATTTTAACTCTCGGCACAGAGTGATAGAAACTCTGACTTTCCACTCCTGACTTATTCTGACTTATCATCCCATCTGGAAGTAAAGCGACAGTTGGTAATAGGATACAGCTGAGTTGATTCATACTGTGAATCACAGCCTGTTGAATAATTGTGGCCTCTCCCTTTGTCTTCAGTTCCATAGAATCTTCAACTGAAATTATATGTAATCTGACATTATGTAATAAAACACTTCCTGTACCCCATCATAAAGGCTGGCCATATTAATTCTCAGTCCAATGAATTTGCAGAAGATACATCTGATCTGTATCATTACTTTACACTTAATCAAAAGTATTAATAGCTTTATTATGAGCCTCAGTTCTGGTTTTGCTCTGTAACTGCTCTGCATTTTAACTTCTTGCTTTACATTTCTATCTTACCTGTAAAACATTTTTTTTTCTAATTTGTCCTTATATTTGATTAGATAGTGAACTTAAATTAACGTATTTAAATATCCATCCATCCATCCTTTTTCTTCCGCTTATCCGGGGCCAGGTCGTGGGGGGAGCAGCCTAAGCAGAGAAGCCCAGACCTCCCTCTCTCCAGCTACCTCCTCCGGCTTATCTGGGGGAACGCTGAGGCATTCCCAGGCCAGCCGAGAGATGTAATTTCTCCAGAGTGTCCTGGGTCTGCCCTGGGGCCTCCTTCCGGTGAGACATGCTTGGAACACCTCGCCCAGGAGGCATCCTTGTCAGATGCCCGAACCACCTCAACTGGCTCCTTTTGATGTGGAGGATCAGCGGCTCTACTGTGAGCCCGTCTTGAATGACTGAACTCCTCACCCTATCTCTAAGGGAGAGGCCAGCCACCCTTCAGAGAAAGCTGACTTCTGCCGCTTTAATCTGTGATCTCATTCTTTCGGTCACTACCCAAAGCTTGTGACCATAGGTGAGGGTAGGGACGTCGATTGACTGGTAAATTGAGAGCTTTGCTTTTACGCTCAGCTCTGTCTTCACCATGATGGACCAGTACAGCGTCTGCATCACCGCAGATGCGGCCCCAATCTGTCTGTCAATCTCTCTCTCCCCTTTCCCCTCACTTGTGAATAAGACCCCAAGATGCCTAAACTCCTCATCTTGGGACAGCAACTCGTCCCTGGCCCAGAGTGGGCACTCCACCTTTTTCCAGCTGAGGACCATGGCCTCAGATTTGGAGGTGCTGATTCTCATTCCCACCGCTTCACCTTTGGCTGCAAACCGCTCCAGAGCAAGCTGGAGGCCACCACCTGATGAAGCCAACAGAACCACATCAGCTGCAAAAAGCAGAGATGAAATTCTGAGGCCACCAAAGTGGAAATTCTGTCCATAAAGATTATGAACAGAATTGGTGACAAATGGCAGCGCTGGCGGAGTCCAACACCCACCGGGAACAAGTCTGACTATTGCCGGCAATGCGGACCAAGCTCCTGCAACGGTTGTACAGGGACCGAATGGCTTGTAGAAATGGGCCAGATATACTCCCAAAGCACCCCCGAAGCACTCCCCATAGGACATTCCGAGGGGCGCGGTCGAATGCCTTCTCCAAGTCCACAAAACACAAGTAGACTGGTTAGGCAAACTCCCACACACCCCCAAAATACCCTTGAGAGGATAAAGAGCTAATCCAGTGTTCCGTGACCAGGACGAAAACCGCATTGTTCCTCCTGTATCTGAGGTTCGACTAATGGACAAACTCTCCTTTCCAGTACTCTGGCATAGACATTACCAGGGAGGCTGAGGATTGTGATCCCCCCTGTAGTTGGAGCACACCCTCAACATCCAGAGCCTTTAGGAACTCAGGGCAAACCTCATCCACTCCAGGGGCCCAGCCACCAAGGAGTTGTTTAACTACCTTAGTGACCTCACCCCAATGGGAGAGTCGTCCCCCTCATCCCCAGACAGACAGAAGATGTGTCAGTGGGATTAAGGAAGTCCTCAAAGTATTCTTTCCACCACCAGACTATATCCTCAGTTGGGGTCAGCAGCGCCCCACCCCCACTATACACAGTGTGAGTAGAGCACTGCTTTCCCCTCCTGAGTCGGTTTGCCAGAATCGCTGCATTCTGCTTGGCCTTCTGGTTCCCATCAGCTGCCTCTGAAGTCCCACAGGCTAACCAAGCCCGATAGGACTCTTTCTTCAGCTTGATGGCTCCCTTCTCCTCCGGTGTCCACCATCTGGTTTGGGGATTACCACAACGACAAGCGCCAACCACCTTGCGACTGCAGCTCCTTGCAGCAGCCTCAGCAATGGAGGTGCTGAACATGGTCCATTCGGACTCAATGTCCCCAGCCTCCCTCAGAATGGTGTCGAAGTTCTGCCGGAGGTGGGAGTTGAAGATCTCATGGACCGGGGCCTCTGTCAGGCACTCCCAGCGCACCCTCACTATACGTTTAGGTGTGCCAGGTCTGTCCAGCATCCTCCCCGCCACCTGATCCAACTCATCACCAGGTGGTGATCAGTTGACAGCTCATCTCCTCTCTTCACCCAAGTGTCCAGAACATACAGCCACAGTTCTGATAATACCATTACAAAATCAATCATCGACCTGCGACCTAGGGTGTTCTGGTGCCACGTGCACTTATGGACATCCTTATGTTCGAACATAGTGTTCATTATGGACAAACTGTGATTTCCACAGAAGTCCAATAACAAAACACCACTCGGGTTCAGATCAGGCAGGCCATTCCTCCCAATCACGCCTCTCCAGGCCTCAACGTCGTTGCTCACATGACTGTTGAAGTCTCCCAGTAGGACAACGGAGTAACCAGATGGAGCACCCTCGAGCACCTCACTCAGTGACTCCAAGAAGGCTGGGTACTCTGAACTGTCGTTCGGCGCGTAAGCGCAAACAATAGTCAGGACCCATTTCCCCAAGGTGCAAGGAAGCAACCTTCTCAACCACCAGTGAAAACCCCAATGTACTGGCAGCAAGCCGAGGGGATAAAAGAATACCCACCCCTGCCCAACGCCTCTCACAGAGGGTAACTCCAGACTGGAACAGAGTCCAGCCCCTCTCCAGGAGACTGGTTTCACAGCTCAATGCATGCGTTGAGGTGAGCACGACTATATCTAGCCGGTATCTCTCAACCTCACGCACTAACTCAGGCTCATTCCACACCAGAGAGGTGATGTTCCATGTCCCAATAACCAGCCTCGATAGCCGGGGATTGGACCACCAGGGTCTCCGCCCCTGACCACCACCCGACACACATTGCACCCGACCCCTACGGCGCCTCCTGCGGGTGGTGGGCCTACAGGAGGTGTATTTAAATATATTAATTCATACTATAAAAGTAAAAACTAGGTATCCTACAAAATGTCAGTATGCATAGTAACCAGGCATTGTAAACAAAAGCAGCATTTATTCTAAAAAAAAAAAAAAAAATGGAAGGCACAGTGTTTGTGAGGGTAAATTGCTTCAGGAATATAACCAGTTAAGAGTGTTCCACTGGACAATTACTGCAGTGATTAATACATTTCGCCTATTTAACCCTAAGTGATGCATTTCTTAAACAACCATGTCAAATGGCATGTCCCATGGTCGTGGAAAAGGCATTACTCCATTTCAGAAGGGTCAACATTCCCACATGCAAAATGCAAAGAGGAAAGGAACTGGGACTAAACAGCTGTGTAGCCTTAAGAAAATCGCTTATCAGTGAGGCTAATTGGGAAAAAAGGCTTCAGTTTGCTAGGGAGCATAAAGATTGAAAGAAGGTCATGTTGTCTGAGGAGACTTACCCTGTTCCAGAGTGATTGGCGCATCAGGGTAGGAAGACAGGCAGATGAAGTGATGCGCCCATTATGCCTAGTGCCTACCATACAAGCCTGTGGGGGCAGTACTATAATTTGGGGTTGCTTCAGTTGGTCAGGTCTAGGTTCAGCAATCTTATGTGCCCGAAGAAATGAGGTCTGCTGACTTCCTGAATATATCAAATGGCCAGGTTTTTCCATCAATGGATTTTTATTTCACTAATGGTGCAGGCATATTCTAAGATGACAATGCTAGGGATCACTGGGGTCAAACGGTGAAAGAGTGGTTCAGGGAGCATTTTCACACATGGACTGGCCACCACAGAGTCCAGACTTTAACCTCATTGAGAATCTTTGGGATGTGCTGGAGAAAAATTCCACAATGGTCCAACTCTCCCATCATCAATCCAAGATCTTGATGAAATTTCATCAAGTTAATGATGTGACATTACATAAGCTTATTAAAACAATGCCACTGCAAATGCATGCCATCATCAAAGCTAACAGTGGTCCAAACAAAGATTAGAGTGTGACTTTTTTTGACCAGGCAGTCTATTAAACAAATTAGATCAGGACATTAACTGAGAACATCTTAATTGTTCCCATCTGTGTCTCATTTCTCAATTAGCCGCCTCCCCATCAGTTTGTCTTTTTGACCACATGTTCTCCCCTCGTCATGCTCCTTTGTTCATTTTGAGATTAATGGATTTCTAGTTTGTTTATCTGTGGACTTTGTGTAGTTGGCTGTGAGTTTGCATTATCAGTTAAAGCTCACTTTTTGTTGTTATTCATCCTCCTGTGTCACGTATTTGGATGTTTTTCTCATGAATCTTTAAAAACAAACGGTTTAAAAAACAAAAAACAGATGAGATGATAATGCGAAAATAAAAAAGTTGTGAAGCAGTTTTAATATTTGGTCTGCTACTGAGGACGATTATAACTTAAAACACTCATGAATTTCAGTACATATGTAAACAATCTTTTTGGCTCACACCTTTCTCCAAAAAGACGACTCCTACTTGTCACCCACTGTGAGAGTGGTAAGTAGGTGTAGTTGATGGGAATCCAACTAAAAACAAGCAGAAAGGTTATCTCTGCACACCACACATTTACTTTATTTCACTTTTCACTATTAATCTTAACAAAGCTGTGTGGCTGCAAATGCCATTTCATAAATGAAAAGAATTTCCATTAAATGAGATTTTTTCCCTCTTAAAGCCTGTCGTGACCTCTAGTTTGACAAACTCTGCTGTGACACATCCACTAAGTTAGGTGTGAAAAGTGGGACTATCTGCAGCATAAAAATCCCATCATGCCTTTCGTCTTGACTGATTCTTAATCATACCACATGCTCTGGCACACTTTCAGGCTTGCTTGATGCTTGAATATTTCTAGATGTCCTCTGATGTTCACCGGGCGACCGGTCCCCTGCCTTACCCGCAGCTCTTTGAAGTTCTTCTCAGGCAAATAGAGCAAAAGAGAAGTATAAGAAGCAAGCTCAGAATTTAGGTCAGCATTCGATTCTCTGCACATTTTCTGAGGTGGTGAAGCACGTCCTGATTTACCCTTGCCTTTTCTGTCTGCATTTCAAGAACTATAATACCTACGTCATAGAAAAGGGAGTGAAAGGAGAGGGTGAAGGTGAGAATCAAAGACAGATTGGAGCAGCAGACAAAAGGAAACCAAGGACCCCAAAAAAAAGTCAAGAGAAAAAGAGGTAGAGAACCAATTGTTCCTGGGGAGAAAAAAGAAGTAGAGTGTGACAGCGGGGCTTGTGATGCTGACTCATCCATATCGGTGACCTTGGCTGGCAGAGGAAGAGGAGCAGCACAGAATATCAATGTTTTCCCCCATGGATACAGAGTAGAAAGAGATGGGTCATATTTTACATGTTCTTAGACATGTTTGAAAAAACCTGACAAATCTCCAATGAGTCTTCTAACAAAGTTTTTTGGTTATATAACCATAGCTGGCTTTATTTTAAGAGGTCTGTTGGTGATCTAGCAGAACATGGCAGTACAACTACTGCATGTAAAAGTCAAACACGAGAGATGTTTCCATATGCTTCCATATGTAGGTTACACTGAGGAATTAAACCTTCATGACCTTTGGCCAAGCTGGGATAGGCTCCAGCCCCCCCTGCGACCCTGAATTGGATAAGCGGAAGAGAATGGATGGATGGATGGATGGATGGATGGACCTTTGGCCAATTTGTCCACTCTGGATCAGATAGATTCTTATGCTCGCTGTTGCCATCCTTGTGCATGGAGCTGCACTGCAAAAGTCAGGCATGTTTTAGCTTGTTGTACACCTCCTAATTGTAATGGATGCAAGTGTGTGAGAAAACTGGCTTTTACAGGTATCTAACTGACTTTTAATTGGTCAAATAGCACCCAGTGGATCCCCACTTCATGCTTCAAAAAGGCCTGTTCTAGCTCTGTGTAACCTGTGTTGAGTGGATACAATCTCCTGGTAAAGTGTTGCAAAGGACTCATTACCAAGAATACTGGGAGCGGCACTTAGCAGATTGCAGCAGATTGGTTTTGTGATTGTTTCATGACAAAAAGTTTTTTTTATATAACCTGTATCCTTCACTCCTCAGATGTGAGCTCAGATCTCACAATTTAATGTGTCAGAATCCTGTAGTTACTTTAGCCAGGGGTTAAAGTGGGTTGAAACAATCTGGACCAGTGTTCCGGCACCTTCAATTAATGAACAGTTAAATCTGATAGGCAGATAAATGTGTAGTACTGAGTTAATTTGTTGTGTGGTACAGCCTGGAATCCACTGACAGCATGGAGATACTTGCTCAGTAATAATGGTAAATGGGCTGGTTCTTATAACCCGCTTTTCTACTCGAGCACTCTATACAACTTGCCTCATTCACCCATATTCATACAAGCACTTTTTTATATGCCTAAGTGCTTTTCTATCTAACTTTCACACTCCGATGAACGCATCAAAGAGCAACTTGGGGTTCAGGATCTTGCCCAAGGATACTTTGGCATGCAGACTGGAGCAGCCAGGGTCAAACCACCAACCTTGTGATTAGGAGTTGGACCTGCTCTACCTCCTAAGCTACAACCACCCCATAAGAAAATGAAATTCCACCCCTTGATTACACGCGCAAAACATCATTCTTTCCTTCTCATTGCTGTAATGCTGTAATGCTGTGATGGGGTGTGGTCTGTGGCTCAGCTGCAGGGGAGGGGTGGTGCAGCGAGTTCAGGGGCAGTGCCAGGGGAGGCTGGCCAACGCAGCTGGTAACAATCATCTAATCATACCTCCCCTATTTCAGTAGCACACTGGGACCTGGAGAGAGAGAGAGAGGAGCTGAGAGTGAGCAACTGCACGAGAGCAACTGCGTGAGCAAGCCAGGCCGACAGGAAGCAGAACGGCTACAGCAGCCTGGAAAGGCAATTGTAAACAGATTTCACCAGCATCAAAACTGCTGTGTCTGTGTCGTGCTGGGTAAATAACACACAGATGTGTTACAGATGCGTTCATGGCGCAGATGTAAAAGAAGTTTTGGTCATGATACTCCAACATCTAGCTAGCCCTGCAGAAGAGGAGCAAGCATACTGCCTTGTTTTTTTGGGTTTTTTATGTCTTGGGAAACAAACTAAATTATTGAATATTAATGTTGTGTTATTCAAAGGTTGCATGAAAATACTGTCCTTGGCACTTTAGTGCAGTTTAGTGCAGGCTACACTGGTTAGTTTTCAGTACTGTGGTGAAATAATCATGCACTATGTTGCGTTGGTGCAAAGCAGCCTGTGGTCAATATTAAGATGTACATGAAGGGTAGCAGACACTTTATATTTAAGCTGATGGTGCTGATTAGATCCACTCACTGAATTCTATCTTTAAAAGTAGCTTTATTGTGTCAAGAAGTGAAAAGAAGACATAGAAGACATAGAGTCAAACACCTCTTCCTGTATATCTTGTTGAACTCAGTTGGCTAAATCCACAAAGAGCAGCAGCACAGGTCTGATGAAGAAGCTGCACCGCTACACCTGATCTCAGGGTTCCCCCACCTGCCAAATCCCATTTTAGCCCCTGATTGTAGCCACAGAGGTTGTTGTTACCTATACTAAACAAATGCTATATACCCCTGCTTTAACATACTAACATAACATACTAACAAATGGTTTGATAGCTAAATGAACAACAAGCTGCATACACAAAGGTGCAACTAAAAACTTTACATCATTACACTTATTAAGCTAGATCGTGTCTGAGTGCTGTGCAAATGATACCATTTGAGGGAAATATGCAGCTTTTCTCTGAAACTGCAGAGCCATTGGCCTAGTTTGTTCCATATTTTGAAGATAGCTAAGTCACAAGTTTAGACACAATCACCTGTTCACATCTGTTGTTTTCAAGTGCTGAGTAGCTGCAATATGGCGTCTATTTTTGCTATTAAGTTCATTACATAAGGGATGTTTGGTGGAAAACTGGTTGATGGTGATAATTTTCATGTCTCCGGGCTTGGTTTCAACCAGTAAATATATTTAGTTCAGTTATTTGAGCAGTGGGTGGACTCAGCCCTTTAAAAGACCACACTTCAGGTACATTATATGTGTGAAGGCAGTGGTGTTGGTGAGTGTCACTCCTGATAAAAGTGCCCCTCTGTGAGACACAGAATCACCTCCAGCTGCAGACTTGCTGCTGTTTTTCTGATGTCTGACCTCAGAACGGAGGAGGGGCAGAAAAACCAAAATTTAACAAGAAATATATTTTGTTCTCACTTCTATTGACTTGGATTCATCATGTCAAACAAATTAAATCAAATCTGATGAAGTCAGGGAGTCTACTGAGAATTTCCTGACCTCTAAGAATGTAGCTGTATCAAAACACATTTCAAAGCTACTTGACTATAAATTAACTGCCGATGTGCTGATGTATCATGGGACGCTGTGAAGGTAAGGTCAGCGAGGACAGACAGAACAAAGATGGATGCTCTATACTGGAACACTAAGGGAGAATCATTTGTGCTAGTTTATGATGTCTTTATTATGAACCTTGATAAAATTACATAAAAGGATTTCCCACATGAAAAGGTAATTGTGTTTTTCAGTGAACCTCCATATTCCCAGTGGGAGAGTGCATATGGAGGGCATGCATTTGACTGTCTTTGGATAATCTGCTGAAAATAAGAGGAACAATGTATTCATATGAGCGTCGAGTATCACATAAAACAGGAACCCACACAAACAGAAAGCCAAAAAAACACAGTATTATTCCAAGGTTGGGGGAGATAGGGGCGCTGAGGGTGCTGCATCACCCCCTGGTGAATGGTAGAGGACTTGCATATTCACAACAACAAAGTAAATCAATAAATAAGGTTTCATTTGACGTTTTCATTTATATTAGACAATTATTATATTACTCACACTGTGTATAGTGGGGCCAATGATATCTTAATTAGAATATGTAATAATTTTAACTTAAGTGTTTAATATTTGATCTTTGGTGCTTAGGTCATGACTCAGATCACACTGTGGTCAACACATGTCTTCCAAACAGGAGCAACAGCAAAAACAAAGTTTTGTATTTCTTCATGAATTCATCAAAAACAGCAAAACCAAGCAGATCATCAACAGCTGACAGTGGCACCTACAATTCGTATGAAGACCTTACCTGTGCCTTGCTACCTCTTGGAACGCAAGAGAGTAGAAGGTAACATTTATTAAGCTAGTAAATAGATAAGAAAAATTTCAGCTGTGTGAATCCCAAGTGGAAGAACACTGAGTTTCAGCATGAGGTAAAACGATTAGTTTTTTTTTAATTCTCTGCCACCTGCCACATACAGTAGGCTTAAATGCACATTAGTCTAAAATTAACTGTCACTTAATGATCCAGTGCAGCTTGCTTTGCCTGCGAACTCTGTGTCTTATCATTAATAAATCAGATCATTGTAGACTCTGCTAGTAAATAAGGAAGTTGCTGGTTTCTGCTTCATTGTGAACATTTATTGCCAGCCATTGTATTTGCATGTAGAAAAATGTTATACATGTTTGTTTTGGGTTTTTTTTACTCGTTATGCATGTTTTCCTCACAGGATCATCATCATTATGAGTTTAATACCTTAAAAATATATTTGACCATGATTATTCTTTTATAGTCAAATATATTTCAAAATATTTAACTTATAATGATCATAATTCTATAAGAAAACATGCATGACAATGCATTTTAAAGCACATATCACTGATGCACAGCTTTTTCATATCAGTGTTTCGGCTGTTACACCCCAGCCACAGCATTTCCTCCTTGAAATAACTTCCCTCAGCTATTCATTATATCAAGCATTAAAAGCAGAAGAGAGAGCATTTACAAGAACTCTTCCAGTACTCTGTTTGCATGTGTGCTGATCCTTATAGAGGCAGAGAGGATTATCACTATAGCAGGGTGTTGGTTTGTTTTAAACAGCACAACATGAAACATGAACAGTTACCTTTGTCTTATTAAGCCCTCACAATAAAACAGATCGCTCAAAGTGCCACAAAATTCTTCAAGCAGCAACAGATTATTTGGGAGAGGCAAGCAGGAAAGCCAAAGGAAATATTCATGATTCTTTGTCTGCAGGCAGTCTGTCTGAATCACTAGTGGCTGTTTCACCTACTTTCACTTAATGATACTTTATTTCACTACATTTGTTTATGACCCTATGAAGTGAACATTCAGCTGTGCCCTTTTCCTTCAGATAAATCTGAAACAGTATAACAACAGCATAACCATAAAGCACAGAAGCATGTCGTTATTTTCTGATGAAATAAAGGCCACTCGTCTTTGTCATTTCAAGTTTTATCTCTTTGAGGTCGTCTTTTTTAACCACAAAGTAAAACTGCATTTATTAGTATCCTTGTATTAATCATCCTAGGTGTCATTTGAAATCATATTTTGAAATAGAAGGGCAAATATCACCCAACCCTTCAGCCTCCTACAACCAAAGAAACATTTAGGCATCTTTTAACTCACTTTTTTTGGTTTGCAGCCCACAACTTTACTAATTTTGGTTCAGTCTCAGCTCTTACACTAACTTGTGTTTCCTGTCCCAGCAAACAAGCTGTTTTTATTGATAATACCACCACTACCCACCAGCAAATGGCAAACAAATTTAGCAACTAAATATGAGACAGTGCAACATTTAGCTGCTAAAGAGGCTTTAGGAGTTGTTGGGGTCAAACAGAGTTAAAAGGAGACAGAATACAGGGCCAGCTGCTCGATTGATGCTTGATGTTTGCAACCATATCAGTCCTATTAAGATAATGTGTCTTCTTCTCTTTTAGCTGCTCCCTTTAGGGGTCGCCACAGCAGATCATCTGCCTCAAACTCACCCTATCCCTAGCATCCTCTTTTGTCACACCAACCCTCTGCATGTCCATCCATTTCACTACATCCACGAATCTTCTCTATGGTCTTTTCCTCCTGCCTGGCAGCTCCATGTTCAGCATCTCTCATCACTCATTTCCACCCGCTCCACCCTGCCTGCACCCTCTTCTTCACCTCTCTTGCAAACTATCCATTGCTTTGAATGGTTGACTCCAGGTATTTAAACTCTTCCACCTTTACCATCTCTGCTCCTTGCACCTTCACTGTTCCACCTGTCTCCCTCTCATTCATACACATGTATTCTGTGTTCCTTCTACTGACTTTCATTCCTCTTCTCTCCAGAGCATACCTCCACTCTCTTCTACCTGCTCCCTACTCTCAATACAGATCACCAACATTACAGTCCATCATGTGTCACTCATACCGCTCACCCCACTACTGTGTCACTGTCCTCATAGATGTCCTGCACCACCCTCACATCTTTCTCTGCCACTCTTGGCTTCCTCATACAATACCACAATTCCTCTTATGGCATTCTATCATATACACATAAATGCTGTCTTAAAATAGTAAGGGATGAGACAATGCAAAATATATTGTAGATACTTGCAGACAATGTAGAATACCTTTTATAAGTTACTAAAAAAAAAGGAGGGGGGGGGGTACTGTTAGGTCCAGTACTTAAACAGCAGATCTGAAAACAGGAGTTGGTCCCAGGTACCTTTCCATGTCAAAATAGATTAACTATACCAATGTATTAAAATGCAGGGAATAGGGTACAATCAAAATAAAATGAAAAAATTGACTTCTCATAAGGAGAAAAGCTCATTACTTACTTTTTGAGAGGTGAAATCTGGAAGTTTTTTCCAAGAAGTGAATGTATTAAGCATCAAGCATCACCTAAATCCGTGGCGAGTACTGAGTTTCAGTGAGCAAATTTACCCAGATATTGGAGAAATCTTTCTTTATGGAACTGATCCAAGGTGTTATAAACACAGATACACACAATATGAAAACACTCACTACTCATCTTCATTTTTTTTTTTTTTCGCTCTCTGACTCTGAGCTGGACAGCAGTACCAGTCATGCCAGAGCTCACTGAAACCTTCTGACAGTCTCGATGTCTAAGAGTCACAATGAGTCACACGCGGACATGAGTCAGGGCAAGATACACTCATTGCCCGGAGTTGTATACATACCAACACACAGCATCTACACAGCTTATGAATCAGTATGTTAATGCATGTGACAGGAGCAGCTCACTCGGAAAATTAACCTTTTTTTCCTCAGGGTTGAATGGCGGTGGCTCGGTTAGCCCCAAGAGGAGAAGCTTGTGTTTACCAGGTTTTAGGAGGCTAAATGGACCTGGAAAATGTCAGATGTGGAGTAAACTGATGTCAGACCAACTTAGATCACTCAGTTGCCTGAAGCCTGGAAAGAACACCAGACTGTCAAAATAAGACCAAGACTGCTTATATCATACAATGAGAGGCTGAAATCTCTCAATTTATAATCACTACAGTTTATGTATTTAGGGTCATTTATTTATTTATTTTTTAAAAGTCAGTTTTCTATAGTTTACAGTGACCTCAGTGCAAAAAGACCTTCAAAGTACAGCTTTTGTTGTCCTGTTGTCCACTCACAGTGCTTTTGTTAAAAACACCGCTGAGCGTATCAGTGTCACTTCTACCGCCAGCCAATCAAAATCAAGAATCAAGACTTGATATCAACACTGAACAGCAGTAGAGGGAAAACTGATCCTGGCTGTCGGTGATAGCCATGAATTAAAATGTTTCTAAATAAACTATCAACATGTGAAGATGTGAAAAGGGATGCAAAATGGGAATTGTTTAAACTTTGCAACAGTAAAAGCTAGAGAGCAGTCCCTCTGGCATGGATTTTCAGTCAACTTTATGCTGACAGTATTGGTTTTAATCTGTTGACTCAAACTTAAGGCCTCTTTGATGTATTGCCACTTTGGTGCTTCTCTCGTTACTCAAGTGTTGCCCCCTGACAGTGAAAACAAAAGAAAACTAATTAATCAAAACTTCTTATGTCATGTGACTCAGTATCATTTCATTTTTCACACCAGCCAGAATCCTCATTAATTAGCAGCTTTACATTAGCATGCCATCAGTGCTGCATTGCAAATCACTCTCTTTTCCTCTCTCGCTCTCTCATTTGCATGCTCCTCATCACATCGTCTTACTCTCATTATGTTTTTCTCAGCTTTGAGCTGAGCCTGACAAGCACAGGAACACACAACAGCCTTCAAGTGTAACCTTCTGTTAGTATTTCTACTGTTTCTTTTTTGTAAATGTTGCCTAATGTGAGTCTTTGATGCCCCTGGAAATGTTAATGATATCTACACTGAAGATAAATGAAGTAAAAGTTTAGTAAAGATATAAACTAATGTGATTGATGCAGTGTGAGCCTATATGGGGAGTGAGTGCATATACATTTTTCAGCCTAATGGACTGTGGTTGCTGGCATGTATGCACTAGCTGGTAAATGAATAGCTCTAATGAAACCTTTATTGTACTCCCCAGTGCATTGTTTTCTACCAGTGTATCTTAAATCTTAACGCAGTTAACTCTTGTGGTGTTGGAAATAAACTGAGCTTTTGGAAATCTCAAACCTGTTTTTCATCCATCTGTCACTTTGTACATAAAATGTCAGGTTGCAGCATTTACTGACCTGAAAGCTGTTAAAATGTACAAAGACCAAAGATGATCATTCATTACTGACATAGCTGAGAGAGTCATTATGAATATGCAAAACATTGAAAAAAAAAAGTCTTAGTAACTGAAACAATATAAATTTTAAGTTGTGACATTATTTATGTTACATGCATGCATTATTTAAAACATTAAAACATTTTAAAGCCTTTTATGTTTAAATGTAATGACTAAAGAAGGAAGTTTTAAAAATACAAAACACTTAACACTCTGTAGATTAACGGTGCATTTTCATCCATTATCTCCTCATTTTCCACTACTGGCATAACCTGTAAATTGCAAAAATCTGTTTTTTTTGTCACAATATGCAAAATAAATAAATAAACATATTTTGGGTACAGTTGGCTTCTTTTAAAATGGTTATGTTTAAGTAACAGTAAATACAATTTGCATAAATTCAACATGCAATTGCCAGTGAGTGTTTTTACAAATAGCTGGTAGTCAACTGTCCTGTGTTCTACATGGAGTGTTTGTGAGTTTTCATCAGTACAAAAAGTAAAAGAAAAGAGGTACATACAAATTTACAAAAAACTATATATTCACTGAGATATTCACTGAGAATGTTTGTGATAAATTTATGAGCAAAAACAAAGAGTTTCTTGTCAAGTAACCATATGATTTCACTTTGTGAAGTTGAATCAACCTCATCACAGCACAGACACTCTGCTTGCTGTTATGCCTGCAGTAGATGACCCAATCAAATTAAAGTCTACTTTGCAATCGGATAGCAGCCAGGAAATGTGAAATTCCCCGGAAGAGACGTTCATGTGAATTGGATCTTTTGCAGGACAAAAAATACTTGTTTGCTTGCTCTGTTTTGTGCACCAATAACTACAAGGCAATGGACAGATGCAAGGATACTGCTGGTTACATAACCCACACAGATGCACCTCCACGCTGAAGTGACTGTGTGGCATTTCATGTCTGTGGTGTGATAAATGTGCCACGTAAAGGCAGTTAATGTGTTTCTCATGAATATGTAGCTTCAGTTTAAGATAATTTCTGAACTTTTCTGTTATACATTTAGAACTAATTTTTTTCTTGCAGATTTATGATTTCACAATATCAGAGAATATTTGGGTTTTTTTTTCATAAATACTTTTTTCCCCATCTTGTGAATTATGACTTTAATCTCAGCAATTGTAAGTATTTTCTCAAAATAACAGCCTTCTCCATGTGCACTACAGTTCTAAGATACTACTGTAAATAAGACACACTTTATTGCTTAAAATTGTTATCACTGAAGCATACAAGTGCATAAACTCTTTTATTCCCCTGAACACAGCTGCTGTCCTTCAATAGTTTATCTGCTCTGACAGGTCTAGGTTTGTATGCTGCTCTTTTGGCACGTGGGACAAGTCTCTTTGTAGCACTGAAGATATGGATTGAGAAGATATCTTCTCTATTGTCTTGGAGGACAAAAAACAGCATTGATGTGTGAACTGTGCACCACCGTGATAACAAAGCTGTCAATTCACTGTCACAATCACAGTAGCAATAGAAAGAGCAGCATGACCCTCCGGCTGTTATCGATTACATTTTTTTTTTTTTTCACCTGCGGGGAGTCAGCAAGGTGACATGTTTACACTAAAATTGTATGTGAAGTGCTGGCTCTGAGTCAGTGATAGTCTGAATACCTATGGAAAGACTGACCTTTACAGCAAAGGTGCATCTCCACTTCTCTTTTAGTGTCAAATGAAATCTATTCTTGTCTGCATCCTTGGACAGTGTGCTGGATTGGTTCTCATAAATGTCTGACAGGAGGTCATTTTCATTCACCTCAATTCTGACCCTCAAATACAGGAGGCCCACCTCACACTATCGGCATCAAGGTATGCACACATAAATCATATAAACAATAAATATCTTTTTACTTGCTCATTA
>VUQS01060399.1:59406-93529 GCA_015108495.1 Heterochromis multidens
CCCCCCCCCCATTTAAACACATCATTATATCTTAGATGTTTGCCACACATCCACAGGATCTCTAATAGTTTAATGCATATGTTGTGGTGGCTTGAGGTTCTAGTTTTGTTGGGAGGTATTTGTTAATGTGATGCTTATGTTCAAATCACACCTTAATACTTTCTGGATGTCCTCAGTGATTCATTATTCAGCCGGGAGGGATATAAGCGAAGCAGACTAATTTGATGCCTCTCTTTTCCTGCCAGTGACACATTTAACTGTCCCCAAAATTGAGGCACTTGCCATCCAATTCACATCTGCAACCTAATTAGTGCTCCATTGTGGCAGTTGGCTTCATTTTTATGTCCGTTTTTTCCTAGAGTTTCTCTCTTTTCAGTGGCTTGGCATCCTACAGAGGATGTATTTATTCAGTTCTGCAAACTGGCCTTCAGTTAAACACTGTGCACAGTGGATGCTGTTTAACTAAGAAAATGCTACTATCACAAAGACCAAATATGTCAGACTATGCACATAAAAAAGCCCATGTATCAAAATAGAGCTTTTTTTGCAATTTTCAAAAAGCAATTTGTTGAGGTTTTTTTTTTTAAGTGGATAGGAATAGCAAAGGAGAAAGCCCACCTAAGGCACTAGAGTCATAGTCAGTTGAATGCAGAATGTAGTTCCTGTAAGTTTTACTTCTCTCACTGCAGAGATTTGTTCATTTTATTCATCCCCATGGCTCAAACACGTGATTTGAAAGCTGCTTCCCTTGTCGACTATGGTCAGTGAGAGCCAGTGAGGCATTCATAGTGTGCTTCAAGTGCACTGGCTGGAAGCTTAAAGGCCCTGAATGTATATGCCTACAACCAGAGCCAACAGTTCTGCCTGCAGCAAAGTAGCAAGAGTTCAATGAGACAGGCCAAAGCTGAAGGAGTGACCTAGTTTGTGAGAGAATAAATAGGGGACTCAGACTAGCTCCTGGTCATGACTGAATGAAAAACCAGTGTCAGGTGACTCGTGGTCTCCAGCTTACTGCTTAACACAGTTTTTCCCATCACGAGTTAAAGACAGCATCTAATCTCGGACCCCCTGTGCCAGCAATAACGGTTTGATCTGGTTTCTCGGATGCCACCTGCTGCTCTTTAGGTGGAACACTCCAGGTAGCTTCATAAAGCCTTTTAGCAGTCAGCAGAAGTTCACACTCCCACTCACAGCAGCCCAGCAGCTTTTTCTCAACACCCACATTGCCTGTACCATCACAAAGGTTCACAGTATGGAAGGTAACCTATGCAGCATCTGCCGCACCTTCAGCTTCAACACTGTGCTCTACAGAGAAAGCTATATATCTATCTATTAAGAAGTTCCTTTTTAAACCCTTTCTGCTGTCACCCAGTTCACCCTTTAAACTATTAATGTGCTTCACCTCAAAGAGAAATTCACAGTGCAATATCTGTGGCTTGACCAGTTTCCTTCTTTTATGAAGGGATCTCATAGAAGTACACACAACTTTTGATGATGAAGACAGATAATTTTGGGCATATTTGTGAAACATTTTACTTTAGCATCATGGAAAAAGAAATTACATATTATCCTTTCATTTGCCAGAACAGCTTAGATTTGTGTAATTTGACACCATTTGATTTTTTAAGAATAAAATGTTAGAAAAGTAAATTGGGTAAGTAAATTGCCTCTAGTGCTTTATTATAGTGGAAGTGTGAGTAAAAATCAGTTGTTTAATATGAAGTCTGGTATAAGGAACACTAACAAAGGTTCAACAAAGGTGTAGAACAGTAAAATTTGTACACTATGCAGAAGTAAATGCTCAAGGCAAACTTTAGGTGTTTGTGTGTGGGGGTGTCCACAAAGCAGAGCTGTATAAACGCCCGCTGTGGACAGCACATTCAGCTTGAAAGCTTTGAATCAGCTTCAGGATTGGTGAGTTTATTCCCCACAGTCATCACCTGAGCTCAGGAGTTTGCTGGGGAATACATGAATCATGTTATGACTCAGCGCATTAGGGATATGCACTGAAGTCTCGGGCTACAACAATCTAAAAAAAAAAAGTATTTGGGGATTCCACCCTCTGAAAGCTTTCAGGTCAGTAAAAAACAAAACATGATTTAGAAATACTCAATCTGCTGTGCTAACCTATTTATACCGCATTTCTTTCTTTAAATAGATATAAAAATAAATAAAAGGACAGTCAGGAAACAACACTTGCCTGACTTGCTGGATGGTGTTGCCTTAAAATCAGAACAAAAGAAAAAAAATCAGTAAAACATCTTATCTACTGTTATAAATAACAGTGCAACATGTGGAAAAATGTAATTCTATTGTAACATTTGCTGATGAAGGAAATGAATGTATATGTGGGATATAACTATAACAAACAAAATATAACATGCATTTAGTTTTCTCTGCCTTGTCTTTTATTTTTGGATGTGGGAACATGTCTCCACCATGTATTTTGATTTTTGTACTTTAAAGCTTAATGAAGGGCTACTGTATGCCCAAGCCAAAAGTATTGCTTTCGGTATTGCTATGTGTGTATTTAAGAATACTTTGGTTTTATTGTTTTTAGTGAGATTGGTTTTATTCACAAATCCCAGCCTCAGGTGTTAAGGTCAAGCTAAGTATGCCAGATGAAAAAGTAAAAGCACCTGCACCACAATGGCCAAAAATGCGTCACATTTAACATTTTGAATATGATCTCCTGTATATGTTTACCTGTGAGTGTTCACAGGGCTGGTACATCTGCTACTCCTTCCACCTCCCTGTACTTGACTTTTGTCACTTTATGTCCCACTTCTGTTGTTCTATCTGGAGGAATTTCCCTGAGACATATGGAGGGTGACGTGGTCCTGATCTTACCAGCATAGTCAGAGCAGTGTTGTGTGCTCGGTACCATCCTGTTCTCGTCCACATGTCACGCTCTACAGCCAGTTCACCGCTACCATGCCAAATACCACAAGCTATTAATCCACAGAACCATACAATATCGTGAGTGTATACATTTTCCGCATGGCTTGTCCCATTAGGAGTCAAACCACAGAAACCTTGGCAGTGCTTGGAACCAAGAACTGTTGAGGACACTCGGCATATGACAACCAGCAGGCTATAAAGCTCGTCCTGTACAGATTGCAAAAAGATAATGTTTATAGTTACACATATAGAAAACAACTAGATGCAATGGGATGAGTTAGAAGAGCAACATAAATGACTTCCTGATTCAGTTCAGTTTAAACTACACCAGCACAACGTTGTCAATGAAAACAAAAGTTCCTGCTCACAGTCCTTTGGATCCAAAGTACTGTTGGCTTTTATTCCTGCCAGCTAATCAGGGACTAATCTACACCTGGGAAGCCATGTGAATTCTGTTAACACCAATTAACTAAGAAGAAAAACCAGCAGTAGCCATATCTGTAGAATACAGAGGAAAGAACTGCCCATGATTAAATGGAGCAAAAGAATCAATAGGCTTAAGGTATTTAGACTTAAAGTAATGCTTAATTATGAGCACGGCTGCTTTAAATGCCAGGTGGGCTTGTTCAGATTTGGATGTATTAAAATGCACTCATGAGTTGGCTTCTTAGTTTAGTTTGGCTAGCCAGAATTATGTAGCATCCCATTTAACGTTACATAAAAATTCAAAGCATGTACAGTTGTCATGAACAGCAAAAGACTAAAGGAGAGGGTTTTTTTTCACTTGTTTATATCCTGTGAAAGCTGGATGATGCTTTTTACAGTTTTAGATACGTTTTTTTAAAATTCCCAAAACCTCTAAAGGTAGTGGCATAAGCAGCAGTCTCTGGGAACATTTTTCTACAAGGGAAAGTTTGCATTTCCCAATTCAATAAAATCACCCAATAAAAACAGCTATATGAATTATCTGGAAATAAAAATGTGTTGTTTTAGAAGTGACATTAGTCTAACTGACAGGCTTATGTGACTCTCCCTTCACCAGAAATGCTTAAATCATGTACATATGTGTTTTTTTTTCTAAATTTCTATTTATAATATTTTGTCAATTTTTAGTATTTATAAAATAACTATTTTCCAAAATCATCAGTTTTTCTAAAAAAGAAAATATTCCTCATGACTGATCTGAACTCAAGGGTGTACAGATGCAGTTACATTTGATTGGAGCTGACTAACTTACCCCATTCATCTATCATATCAAACCACACGTGATTAGAGCTTGTGGGTTCTAGTAGTGAATATATCCACATCGGATAAGGAAACATTTCTTTGGATCTGTGCTTCTCAGTGTTCCAAATATGGATGAGGAAAATGCTGGAGGAGGCCATTACACCTTGCGTAGCTCTCTTAAGTGATCTAAAGGATAAATTACTTCCCTCTTTTAAGTACACCCTGCCTTCTTATTTTGTTTCAGTCCGAAAATAAAAGCCAAAGGATGGAAGCCAAAGATGCTGTAACGGCCATTCACTGACTTTAAAAGAAAGGAAACATTTTGTTGATAATAGCTTTACTCTAGATATTGACCATTTGTTCCACCAGTAGAGTTGAGATGAGCAGAATCATAATTGTACTGCTTCCTGGCTCCTTGTAACCTTGACTGAAGCCTCAGCGGGTGTTCTGCTGTGTCTCTTTGATCCACTGGCTTTCAGCTCAACCTTTTATTGCATTTCAGACAAAATCACCAGTGTGAGTCCTTCAGGCTCACAACAACAACACTAAATATGTCTGGATGAATACCTGTATACAGGGTTAAGAAACACACACTTGCAGTGTTTGCAGCAGACGTTAGAAGTGTTGTGATTAATGATATAGTGGAACAAATGCAGCAGCACAGTTTAATGGACCTACAGCAGCTCAGCCTGCAGTAGACATAACTGATGGTCCTGTTTGTTTTCCATGGGAAGTGTCCGTGTAGTGTGTGTATTGTATGCATATGTTCGTGGCTACACTGTGCAACTTAAACGGGAAACACTCATAATCCTATGTTCCTCAGCAATGGAGCGGACAGTAATGTTATGCCAAGATGACATATTGAAGGGGGCGGCCATTTTGGATGCTGGTCAGGAAGGTGTAACGAAGGTCAGCTGTTGCTTTTTGCCATCGCCAGAGAATTACACATTGTTCTCATTGGAAAGAGCTGCACAGTGTGCTGCAGCAGAGAGCCAAGTGGAAAATTAGTGATTACCTAAGAAGTGAAACGTCATAATAGATATTTTAGGCAACAGTGTTTCCTTTACATAATCAGACAACTTTTGAATTACATGGAAAGACTCTTACTATCACAAACTTAAAAAAAAAAATGTTTCAAACGTCATAATCCAGTAAAACAAAAAAATAAATAAATAAAAAAATACCAAGGCTACCTGTTTCAAGTAGCTTCTAGCTATCGACACTTTAAATATTATCATCACAAAGAAAAATGTTTATTCACAATTACTCCACAACATTTGACTCTCAATCACAAAAGAGGAGCTTTTCCAAAAGTAAAACTGTTAGTAACTGGCAGTTGGTGCACTTCCAAGCCTTGGGATAACACAAAACACTGTCTTAGAAAGTATCTGCTTTGTTTCAGATTAGATAGCCATTAGCTTGGGTACTTAAGTGAAGTTAATTATAATTGTCAGCATCTGGTGACCTATCTTCAGGTTATGTTGTGTGCACTTCTAATAGCACAGTTTATTTTTATATTTCAGATCACTTCTAGATGACTCAACTGTCCTTGTGCAGCACATTGCAATAACAAGGTCTTATTGATTCAGACCTCTGATGGTGTTCCTCTCCATAACATTGATATTGCATTTAAAACCATTTGACAAGAATCACACAATGTAAATTATGTTGTAGATGCAATGCAGTATTTTTAATGTTGAGAAACATTCAGGAAAACTTACAGGAACCCACTTCACACCTGAGACTGCCTTTGAAAAAGCTGGTATAACTGAAACCATTACCTTCAAATAGGCCTTACATCAGCCATTTTGACATGTTATTGCAAGGGTTAACACAGGTGCAGGCAATAAAAACAAATATGACCGTTACATTTAGTTCAGAGTGAAGCTGCTGCTCCTCTGCATTGAAATGGACTGATTAGGATGTCCCCTGGATGCCTCTTAGGTGAGGTGTTTCAGCCATGCTGGAGAGATTACATTTTGACTGGCTTGGGAACCCATGGTATCCCACAGATAAAGATACAGGATGTGGCTGGGGAGAGGGAGGCCTGCTCATGTCTCTCTACCAGAGAAGCAGTATAAAATTGATGGATAGATGAACTGATACACTGCCAGGGCCAGGGCCAGGGTATTACGCATGCTGGCTTCCTGGAACATACAGTAAACAGAATGGAACTATAATTAATTTTATAAATTACACCTGTGTTTACCCTGTTAAGATAGGTCAGAATGGCTGCTGTGAATGGGGCCTAGTCGCTCTAGAGATTCCTGCTATGAACAAGAGCCTTTTAGTAACTTTCCCCTCTCAGTGGCTGAACTGATTAACTATACTGTGTAAATTTTTTTCTCTCTTTATATTCAAAATTGTTATTGCAGAAGCGCTTCTTTATTTCCTCGACTCCCCTGACCCAAACTAAACCAGTGTTGTTTGATGTTAAATCGCCATTAAGTGGACGGCGGAGGTCGGCACAGTGTTCCATGCATAATGTAAGTGCAAATATCCAGGACAAACAGATGACTCATTTCCTCACAATTCAGTCACTGCAGAGGTAGCGAGTGAGCCCATGTGTGGTGTGCATATGAGCGACTAAAGTGCTGCAATGTATGTTTCTGCACACTGTTATATATTAGAATTAGTGTATGTGTTTATTTCTGTATCTTGTGTCTTCATGTATGTTAATATGCTCACATGCATCTGTCCCAGTTTGACATGTTTGTGTGTGTAAGTGTTGTGTATTTGTACTGTGTGTGTGGAAGTAACATGAGTCCTGTTTATAGGCAAATTTATTCTAATTGTTTTGTTTTTTTTCATGTTACTCTTGGTGGACATTCATATGTTTATGAGTGTATGTTTCATCACTATGAGTTGATTTTTGCCACTTGATATATTAAACTGCCCTCCCTACATCTGCAGGGGTTTTTTAAGGTTGCTGAGTGACTCAGTCACTTCTTGGCCACGTGCTTGAAAATTCACTTCACAACCCAACTTGTGTAAAGGAAAACAAACTGCAATATCTAACACTCCTGCAGCAGCCATTGATAACTTCTCACCCCTTGGTGTGTGCATGTGTCACAGTGGCAGGCGGTGTCTCTTTGCATCAGGATCCTACGGGTGGCACAGCAGGCCACAACACATCACTGATTTCTTCTGCCCTTGGTTCAGACAGCCCTGCCACTGCCAATGTGTGTGTGTGTGTGTGTGTGTTTGCCAAATGTACAGCTGCCGACCCCTGCAGAAAGTTCTGGATGCTGCTGGGCTTCTGACAGGATGTCCTGGCCAATTCTTCTCTCTGTGCACTGTGCACAGCCTAAGATGCAAACTACATGCTAAATAAATGCAGCCTGTTCTGATTTCCAGGGCATCAAGAATTGCACTTGTCATTTTGTCAAAGCCACTGGTGTCTCACACATATGCACAAGGTGTCCTTTGGTGTCTGAGCATTGTTGCACTAAGCTATGGCAACATTGACACAGGTCCTTCATGTGCTTGTAAAAGAACCCTGGCGTCTTATTTAAAGACACTAGGTATTCCATTTTTTGATGGGCAAAGTTAATGTCGCCACTTTGTGTATTATAACCCAATTAATTACATTTTGGTTCCTAAACCTGAGGGAAAAGCAAAGAAAAAGGAAAAAGTGAGTGAAGGCAAAGTGGAAAAACAAAGCTCCTATGAACCGTGGTCTCATGATTCCACCCTGGGCTCTTCAACCTCCAAATGGTACACTAGACAAAGTCCACATTAGATGACTGTTTTCTCTTGGGCTTTGGATGACTTGCATCTCTAAAAATGTATTATAAAACCACATTTCCTTAGTAAGGAAATTTTCAGTGGGAGAAACATTTCGTCACCAGTTGGTGACGAAATGTTTCTCCCACTGAAAACGCTACGTCCAGATGAACAGATTCAGCTTTCTGGGATTCTTTACCTGGATTATTGAGCATGCATCAAGACACTTACTATGCACTATCATGTTCATTTTTACAACCATATCAGTACATAACACTGGATATTTTAAGGTCTTTATCCTACAATACTGAGTGTATATATTGGAACTGAATTGGAAATGGGACACAATGCATTTCTTTTGGTGCTTGTGATTATAACATTACATTTAAGACTATCCTGGATTTACAGCGAGCCTTTTACAGCCTTCTATAGTACAGTATCTACAGTGGCTGCATACATTTGGAGGATAATGCATTACAGTATATAAGATGCTATCCATTACTTCTCTCTATGGTGGGAGCAGCAGCCCCAGCAGGAAGCCCTTTAGCTTTACTTGTGCATTAGCTACTATTGTACAGATCTTTAAAAGTCATCCTACTACCACCAGATCATACATGGTTAGTTTTCTTCTAATTAAATGTCAAATGGGTTTTAGAGGAATGTTTATTGGTGGTGCAGACGGCTTAAATAAGGAGCCTCAGAAACTTGCTTCGCATTTACATAGAAGCAATGAGCAGATGATGTTAAAGAAATTAAAAATTGGTTCATAATCTATTTTTATTAAATACATTTGGAGGAAAAAAAGACAGGAGATTGAGCTTTAAAGCAGAGTTGAAGATAGTAAGATTTTTGATGGGATGGGATTAGAAATGAGTGCATAGGAGGGAGACCTCAGGTTGAGCAGTTTGGAGACAAAGTTAAAGAGGCAAGGGTAAGATGGTTTAGACATGTGTGAGGAGGGATAGTGGATATATTGGACAGAAGATGTAGAAGATGTAGCTGCCAGGCAGGAGGAAAAGAGGAAGACCACATAAAGCAGACTATATAAAGTCGCTGTGCTGACCCCTAAAGGGAGCAGCAAGAAGAAGAAGAGGAATACTTGAAGGCAAACATTCCTTTTTTAATGTTTTCATTTTATTTTATTTCAAAACATTTCTTTGTGACGAGAGCTTGAAAAACTACAAAAAATATGCCCGGTAACTGCAAAACTGAAAATGATTTTTGGTGCAAAACTGGAATCATAGCAATCTGATCTTGTAACTGACATTTCAGCTACACTTACTGTACCCTTGCTCCTTGTCCTATTGTTCCCATATCTCAACTGATGAAATCTTATGTCCAAAATTATGAAAATACGATTACATTTTCAAGTACAGGACAACTTCTCTATCAAATCCTATGCCCTGCTCTCTGGAGTCTAGAATGATGCCAGCTGGTGTTGCTATAGATTCTTGACACTGATATGACAAGTGTAGGAAATGTCAGAGTACGGCCAACAAACCAGAAGGATATAACAGCATTACAGCATTACAGCATTCACTGTCCAAGGTAATTTAGTTCACTCCAGTAAAGGGTTTCTGCCTGGCATTAACATTAATAAAGACAAAAAAATATATAACATACTATAGTCAGCCAAGCTTATATAGGTATGTACAGAAGCTGTCAAAAATACAACACTAATATTTCTATACTGTTATATTTTATATTACATTTGAAAACACACTCCAGAGCCACAAACCTGACCATAAAAAATGAACAGTGAGTCAACTGCAAATGTCGGCACCATTTCTACCAGATAATGCTGATATACTGTATAACACTGCACACACAAACGCAATCAAGTGGGTGCTCCATAACACTAATGCGTGCTATCCAGTCATCCCTCTCACTAGCGTATAGTTAAGTGCCATGGAGGCTCGGCGTACACTATTAACTGCTTTCTAGGTCAAAGCGTGAATCAGTAATAAGCATCAGTGGCTCTCACGCAGAACACTGTCTCTCAGCTCTCTGGCGAAGCAGGTAGAGTGTTTTGATTCCCTGAACTCCGCGCCAAGATCAGACCAAAAAATAAATAAATAAATAAATCCATTTGGAGATGTAATTAGCACCAAGAAGCAAGAGAACTGCAGTGTTTGTATGTTTAGGTTCAGGAAGGTTCATTTGTCTGCACGGCTGGCTGAGTGGAACTGCCACGTGGTGAAACTGTGCATGTGTTTGCTTATTTGTCATGCCGATGGCAGTCCTAGTAATGCCATTTGCATTATTTAGTAAATATGGATTCACTCAGTTAATTAGCAAGAGACATGGAATTGCTCACCTGTTATATTCAACTGATGTAGACACAAATTTGGATTATAATGTTTGCATCTATCAGTGAATTTTGTTTTCAAGGCTGATGAAATGTGTTACAAAGAGCAGAAAGATTTTCAGTAATTGCATGTGTGATAACATCACTGCTCTACACACAGATTACATCTACACACAGATACACACAATACATTTCTTATACACTGCTACATTACTAATGTGGGGAAAATGAGTCTACAGGTAGGTTCAGACTAAAGAAAAGCCGCACAAAAACCTTTCGTATCTTTTGTGATGCTTGTTGATATTCCTGATCTCAGTCTGTCATTTCATTTACCTGCTAAATATTATGACTTCTGTAGCTCCCTTTTCACACTAAAATCTAGTCCGTGAGTGGCTGAGAAAGCATTTTCATCTTATTTAACCAAATTAATTTAAAACAAGAAACTTGTCATTCAAAGAAGTTTGTTTTGGCTTTTTTGTGTCCAGAACAGGTGTGCGTTCATGCCTGTATTCTGCTTACTTCTTTCATGTCTTTCCACACAATGGATGCCTAAGAGAGTTTTACTGCTGAAAGTGAAAAGTTTAGATTGACAGACATGTTGATCACATGGGGACTCCCTTTGCAGCTGATGGACTGCCCACTCCCGGCAAGCTGTTGCAGGGTAGAAAACCCCCACAGACTTCTGAATGTCAGTCTATTATTGTTACTATATAAGGGAGAAATATAATTATATAACACTGCACAAAGAGCAGGTTGTAGCTCCCATAACCCGAGAAACTTGTGCTTTAGTTCACACTAAAAATCTTGTTTTTGCCTTTGCATCACTGAAGGCCTCACTCTACAAAAAAATAGATCTGACATGATTCAATCTGATGTCAAATTTTTTCAGACTTGCTGCAGACGTGCTGCTTTTCTGTTTTAACAGTTTTTGCCTGTAACTGTACAGTGTGGATTTTATTATTATTTTAAATGTATCATGAGTCACTAAAGTTGCTCAACAATGTGTGCTTGCCTGAGATGTTTAATAATTTTGTCTGCTTAAAGATGGTAATAGAGTGCAAGAATATAACAATTCTTTCTGATATGAAGCTACATGTGTGCCCCAGTTAGACTCAGAATTAGATGAGGTTAAGAGAAGCTCATTTCCCTTTTTAAATGATAACAATATCCTTTGTGTATATGCCTCACTTTGCTTCGAAACCTATGATAGATGTTCTGGACATTCCCATTGTTAAAAACAATGGTCAGTGCCCAATCAGACCAAGGGCAAGGCAGAATTTAAAGGCAGTGTCAGTCTCGGGCCATGTTTCATTTGACTGTATTGCACATTTTCTTTCCCTTTGCAAAAAGCTTAACTTCCTTAAATTGCTGCCATCGCTTTATCAGAGACTTTCACAAGTCTGATTCATATCCAGCACTCTGTTAAAGTTGACCATATTTCTCTCAGAGTGGATGTTTGGTTTTCAAGTGTCTCTTCAACTTTCTTGGCCCCATTTTATCAGTAGCCAACTTCCCCTGACAGATGACAGAAAGGTCTGTTGACATTTCTGGTCCAGCTGCAGCCGTAACACTGGTAGCCTTTGTGATGCTTTCTACTGACAGTTTTTTTGTTTTGTTTTCTTGAGGTGGTGGATCATCTGAATTGTTGGTAAGTTGCGGTTTTCCCTACAGAACAATGTGGTCAATGTTCTTCTCTATTAACTTGTTCACTCACATAATTTGTGAGATAATGACATCAAAACAGACTGAGGGTCCTTCAACAGAAGGATTTTTCAGGGCAGACAAGTGCATACAAAGCTGATACACTCAGTTAATAAACTTTTGCAGTAAATAAACTGTTCGTGTAGCTGTACACGGAAAGAATAAAACATGGTCGTAATTAAATCCCATGCCACAAATGGACTTGCATCACGGCACACCAGTGTGGCTCTGCACACCGTTTGGAAAGCACTGGTCTGTAACTTGAGTTTCAGAAAATTCCCCCAGGTTGGTCCCTGTCATTTGCTCTGTGATCATCATCCAAACAAAAACACAGTGTGACACAAGGGCCTTCAGGGTGACTTGCTGGACCATGATGACAAGTAAAACATCCATACATCAATCATCTTCAGGCAGACATTTTTTTTTTTAAATTGGCCCTTTCAGTTCAGCCAGGTGGAGGAATGGGGTATGGGGAAAAAATAATCTTTAGTGTGGACACTCTTCCTTTTTGATGGTGGTTTTGAAAGTGTTCCTTCAGTATAACTTTAGAGCTGAGGTACACAAATATGCAGTTAGCATCAGTGTTATGCACTTGAACTGGCAAAAAAACGTACAAAATCATACCTGTTTGCTATTTCTAACATTGGAAGCTCCTGACAGATGTATATTACATTTTATTCTAAGATGGTAATGTACACTTTTCTTCTCCTCGTATATTACCTTTAAGCCCCTTACACTATTATGAAGTTTAGAAGCATATTACCATTGATATGCTGTTTTTCAAGTGAGATTTGTGAACCTTCAGATAGTTTTCTTCTGCATATCCAATTCAGGGTCGCAGGGACATGTAAAAATAAATAATAAAACTTGCATTCAAAAAGTACACAGAATACAAATTGTAGTTCAAAGGAGCTCGATTCTGTGTTCAGAGATTTTCATCCTAAAAAAAATTAGCTCTGCACCATGAATGATAAAAACCACTGCAGCAGAGGTGTCTAAAAATGGCAGATATCATTACTGCAGCTCAATTTATCAGGATTACATTGCCTTCCTTCTTGGCTCATTTCTTTGAATTCAGTTAAAATTGGTTAATATCCACCATAAAACATTACTCTTATATGCCAAGTCAGCTGAAAGCCAGTTAAGTGTGAAGAAACTCATCTGAATTGTTCACGGAGACTGCGCACCCAGGCAAAGAGGTTTCATATGAAATCCAGCAGGAAGTCTGTGTTATGTTGAAATTACATGTTATGTTATCTAAGCTTGTGGTTTAATGGTCAACTCTTGCAAGCTGCACCACATGTTAGTGGTCTCACTGAAATGATCACAAACAGCATTTTGCAAAAATGTGGAGAAAATAAGTCATGTTTTAAAACACTGATAATTTTGTTAAATAGGGGCTTTAGTAACATGCTGCAACACAAGCATGCTGAGAGGACTGCAGCTGCTTTAAGTTCGCATTTCAGTGTGTCCTGTGCAGTGTTTCAATAGTTTAAATTAAAGAATAACTAGGCTCATTATGAGAATGGACAGAGCATGAGGGCGAGTGGGTTGGAAGATGAAAAGGAAAACTCTATGAGGACAAGCAAAGAGGGCATGGAAAAGCCCTTAATTTATAGATGTAGGTTTAAGTATGGCTCTTTGAGGGAAAGGAAATCCACATCTATGTTAAGAAATGTTAGATCTGAAAACACAAAAGAAATCATATGCTACACAGAAACTCACATGGGTCTTCTTCTCTCTCTTCTCTCTTCTTCTCACAAGTAAACAGCAGTCCATACATCAGGGGGTTAAGTAAGGTCATATGGGAGTTATATATCTTCATACAGCCATATGTGCTCCAGGGTTTTCCAGCTAATCCTAATTAATCCTTTAGGATAATTATGTTTTATCTCCTGTGTAACCACACAACCATATTCACAGTTACACTATCACTATTAGTCATGACACTTTAAATTAATGCATTGTTTTTTACACAACTCTATCTGGACTGTATTTTCACACAAACATGGCACCCATGTTAGTATAACATCCGCACTTTATGTGAGTATTCGTGTGACTAAATGTAGTGATGCTGTTATTTTCAGCGGTGGTTCCAAGCTTTTTATGTGCGACGACTACAGATGAGCTTATGACGGTCCCGTCAGATGGGCTTACGTGCCCCTCCACTCATCAAATGTTTGGTGGTTATACTGGCTGTTATTTGGCACACAGTCATAAAAGTTTAGCTTAGTCATGAAATAATTTACCAATTTTTCCTCAGTAGGCCTAGTCAAGTTGCAGTAAAAATACTCAATACAAATACATAGATGCATTTATTACTACAAACATTATTCTTAGCTAAGCCACTGAGGATCAGAGGGACTCAATTAGATTCAAATTTGCCCAGGATATTGCAGTGTAAGGCATAGATCAGTCCATGCAAGTGAAAAATGCTTCAGCATTTGTTCCAAAATAAAAATCAGCTGTCTTTAAACTCATTAGCCCAATCCACTGTGGTCCAGTTAACATGAAAAAATGTTTTTCATTCTGTTTTCACTCACCTGAGAGCAGAGCACTCTTAAGGAGCACAAAACTCCACATAGCTAGTCTGAAATCTTAGCCCATAAAAATAGGCAAAGGTCTGTTTTTCTTCCAATTCCTATGGAAGTCCATTTGAAGGCTAGTAGATGCCTGAAGGTTAGAATATTTTTCCTGTCTGCACCTGACACTGTATGCCACTGGTTCAAGTCTCTGACCTTCATTACCACAGCTGAACTACCCTTGAGCACTACCCTCAATCCATATGCACTTGTAATCAGGACAATGAAAGCACAAGTCATTCTCAAAGGTAGTCACTGTGTTTGACAGCAATTATGGACAAAATGTGCACGTGAAATTCATTTTCTCTTCTAAATTACACACTGCTGGTTTGAAGTAACCTGTGCAGTAAGAAATGTGTCACAAATGGGAACTGAAGCTGAAAACTGTTGACAGAAATGTGGGCTTTTTAAGACCCTCTAACAGCTGACTTGGAATGTGTATATCTGTATAGGCATTCCCCCCAAATGCTTGGTATAATAGTAGTATATGAAACAGTGTTATCTAGTGTTATTATCTGTTGACACAGAGAAGTTTGTCTAGAGAATGTTTACATGTTTGCCAAGTGGATATGTGAAGCTGCAGGCTGCTGTATCTGCACTGTTGTGGTGCTGTTTGCCCTCCTGTGGTTTATAGCTGGGGGCAGGAGGTCTGTCGCATCCCACTGATTATGACTCCCAGTGTGTGTGTGTGTGTGTTTGTGTGTGTGTGTGTGTGTGTGTGTGTGTGTATTCCTGGGTTTGTTTATCAGTATATCACTAAGTTTGAATTTGATGTTTTTGTCTTGGTTGTATGTGTCTGTGTTCATGCATCTGTGTGTTGTTTGCCAGTTTTGTGTTGTTTGAGTCTGCTTGTGTGTACCACCTCTGTTGCAGTCTTACTTGGAAACCCACAAACTCCAGATACACACACGCACACCTTATCATCTAATGCCAGCTAAAGCCAACTACTAAGGTCCACCCTAGTCTCTCTGTTTGTCACAGATTTTGTCACTCTCTCCCCCTAGCTCACTCACTTTCTATCCCTCTATTGCCACACACAAATATCACACTAAGAAACACACACCACACACACACACACACATGTTCAGACAAACACATCCCTCTTTCCCCTGTGGCTGCCTGATTGAGGTTTCTTTGCCTCGCCCTTTAGATTCACTGTAATCGTCGAAGGAGGATGGCAGGAAAGAAATAGATGGAAAGTTAAATTGAAGGATGGGAGAGCAAAGAAGGAATAGAATGAGCGATGCAGTAAAATGAGAGAGGCTTAGAGAGCTGATCTGGGAGAGAGAGGAATGATGAGGGAGTGAGAGAGGTGGTGACATGAGGTGGAGTAAAGGTTGGGAGAAACGTGACAGAGAATATGATTAGATGGGGAAGGTTAGAAGGAGGAAGAAGGGGGTGGACAAAAAACAGCACGTCCTTGCTGGAGGTTGCTGGCTGTCACTCAGTGAAATTGGTCGCAAAGAGGAATACAGTGATGCAACAAAAACCTCCTTGTAATTGTTTGGTTGCTAGTAGACCATAGTTTGTACTGAAATTGTGAAGAGTGTGACACAAACTGGAAGCGGAGACCATTTGCCCTCAGAGTAAAAGTTGCACCCTTTGAAACATGTTGGTTGGAGCTGTAAGGCACAACTTGTACTTTGAAGGTGAACAGTCTTCTTTTCCAGTTTGTGTTGCACTTTTTCAAGTTTAACTACCTCTTGGCAAGTAGTTTGCAAATGCTTGCAGACAAGTCGGCATCTCCCATGCAAACTATGGGCAACCACAGCAATCTGCTAGCAATCAGCCAGCAACCTCTAGCAACCACTCACCAACCGGCTGGGGAATGCATATTTTTCCCTAGCGACACGAAGTTGCCAGGTGGTTGCCGACCAGCTCTAGGCCTGTGTGACTGAGGACTTAAAGAGGTATCACCTGAAACTGAACTAAGGATAGACTGTGTAGTACCACTTTGTACCACGAGATGTTGTAGTGAGTTATTGTAACCTTAAGTTAACCAGGCAAATGCAAACCTATTTTCAGTGGCAGCCTGACAAAGAAAAGGTAATGGGGGGAGGGCTAAAAAGAAATATCAAAAGGTAAACAGCAGCACACATCCGAGACCATCAACACCCTCACTGATAAAGTTCTGCCCACTGGTGGTAAAGGTTTTACTTACATTCTGAAAAGGGTAATTATAAAAAGTATTTTTAAGAACAATCTAGGAAATAGTCCATAAACTATTTGGAAAAGGGCTGGCACTTTGAAATGAAATGAAATCATCTGTCTATGAGCTTCTACCACAACTTCAGCTAATCAGATCAATGGATGCTGTGCAGAAGAATAAAAACCAGTCGGAGTATGATGAGCTTTGAAAGCCAGCAAGCAGTTAGTGATGGAAAAATTGTGAATAAAGTCACCTTCAATAAAATCTTTGAGGATTGGGAGAACCATGCATCCATCTTATCACATCTGAACAACATCCTGAGCTGCAAAGTCACTGGCCTGTAGTTTCTCATATGAGGCCGATTGGTCCAAACTGACTGTGAGTACAAGCTCATAGGGTGAAGCATGGCAAGATGGATGCTCTTGTGATCTTGCAAGATTCCAGATGCCTTGCAAGATAAAACTTCTCTCTTCTGCAACGAGTTTCTCCACCACTTCCTTCACCTTTCTGCAAAGGTCAGACATTTTACAGGCACTTATGTACACCTACATGTGCACCAGCCATTTTAACTGCCTTTATAAAGAAATCAACTGCTATTGTCATTTTTCTGTTGAGGTCAGGCTGGGAGGAGAGGGAGAGAGACTCAGAGGCTGCTGAGGACAGAAAGCAACTCCAATTAAAGAGAGATTACAGCTTCTGCCAGTCCACAGTGCAGCATGACTTTATAACATCTGCCGTCAGCAGCTGATGATAAAACACCAAGTTTTAAAGATCAATTTGTCACTTTTCATCTCCTCCTACACCTCATTTACTTCCAGGACTGAGGGCAAGAGGAGGCCAGAGAAGAAGGAGAGAGATGAGGAAGGAGCTGGAGTTGCATGCAGCCTTATTGTGAGAAAAGGGTGAGAGTGAGGAAGCTGACTTCTATTTACGAGCACGTTTGATCATGTCATTTGGACTAAATCCTTCCCTCTGCCCCTGGCATGGATTCCCGTTCTTGCGATAAGAGCACACACAAACATGCACACATTGTTTTAACTTCAATAGAGATCGAATCAATTCCTCATTTGTCCTGATTCTTCTCCCTATGTGACACTAATGAGCTGTGGCCAGCAGTCCTAAAACACAGATCCAGGAACTTCAGGGTGGGATTTAACCCAAATTTTTAGTCTGCATAAAATTTGTAAATTGAAACATGTGTATAAGAAAGCCATGTTTATTTTCTTTATTTTGTGTCATATTTCCACCACACATTACTGTTTGAAGCAGGAACCATTTTGAAATATGTCCTTGGACAAGCGAAGGTTTAAGAGCTAAACCTGATCTAACCAGAGGCAAACACAGGCATCACTACAAAACGATTGGATGCTTAGGTAGAAGTTCTCAGTTTTATTTTATTTTTATTTTTTTAGCCTCCTTGAACAGGTCAGCTCTGTGCAAATGTATTAATGCTTCAACTGTCTCTTGTAACCTTGGAAAAGTCATGGGCGCTTCTTTCTCACACTGCTTTTATGAAGGAATTATTTAGTCATGTTCTCTGAGCTAGCTGACTTGCTAAGTCTCATCATCCAGGTAATAATCAAGATAGCATAGCTACCTAAGTTCACATTTAAGAAAATCTGAATCATGAAAGTATAAAAAATGTATGTAGCTTCTAGGTCTGAAAAGTGAAGCCAATGGAGAAGTGCCTTAAACCTTCATCCTTTTAGTGGCCAGCAGGGGGCAACTCATCTGGTTGTATAGAAGCTTATGGGGAAACAGCCGTCAGCTCCCTCGCTCTGTGACCTCAGTAAACATTTTCCTGATGACTTTATGGGCTGTTCTGATTAAAATGTGAAGTTCATTTTCTAAATTTTGGTCAATCTAAGAGTCAGAAAGGAGGATTTTGCAGGGTACACTCATTAGCTGACAACTTGTCAATCACAAGTCTTTAACCAATGGGGGTGCAGTGTCCTTAAATTCACAGTCAAATCCACCACTTCCATGTCATGTCCAGTTTCAAATGACCAAGATGGTGACGGGAAAAACACAGCTTGAGGCTTCATAACAGGACTTTAGTCACCAATGAGTGACAGTGGCTATATCCATCTTTTATATGTCTGTAGTACCAGCGGGGCTAAGTAGACGTGGATATAGGTGTAACAGTGAAAATGATCTGTGATAGCTTCTTCTTGTTTTGTCTCTCTGGGTGTCTCCTTCCTCACAATTCAGTGTTGTAGAAAACTATTGGCTTGTTGCAAATTGCATGAACTCATATGTCAAACTAAACCAAAATGGAACATGAGAAGTTGTGCAGCATGTGGTTACCACTAGTTAGCAACATTATTCTATCAGTACACACAAATTGTGACTGATAGAATAAACACAAAAACAACCAGCATGTCTTTTCTTGCATCTGTTTCAAAGTCTTTTTCTGTTGGGAACCTTGACATCAAAAATGTTGAGACCTCCTGATCTATGACTTGCATTTCAAAGGATGAAAGAGTCATGGATGGCAGATGAGTATACCTTACAAGATGACCTTTCTCTTCACTGTATGAAACAGAGAGAACACAGATCTGGGCCTAGATGGGAGCAGATGGAGTGTGAGTTTCTCCTCAAAGCGTACAGAGAGAAAGAGAAGTGAGATAATAGCCCACAGCTAATCCACTGCACACTGAAAACTCATTACTTCTTAAGAAGGAAACAAAAAACTTGCTCCCCGAGATGGAAAGAAATAGTCTTCTCAAGGTGAAGACCTTGGCATAGTCTGCCTGATTTTCCTCATGTGTGCAATTTCTTTTATGCACGGTTCAGCAGATCTGACTCGTCTTTATTGATGGGGAGCTTTGTACCAGCCTGGCAGTGGGCACCTGCAGCTCCCAGGACACCCACTAACTTAACAGCCAAATGTTTGAACACATGATGAACACATTGCTACAGAACCTGTCAAAAACACAAAACAGGAAGCTCTATAAGTACAAATAATAAATATTTTACATGTGTAGATTTTGGATGTCATATTAATCATAAGTGCCAATAAGTTGCAAGTATTTTCTATATTTTACTGTTTAAATCATAACACTTTCCTAATGAATTTGTCCAGGATCAGAAAGACTGGAAAAAACTGCATTACATTACTTTACAACAATGCATTAAGTTTAATGTTGCTTCAAGAGTCTGCTAATTATTTTTTTCATAAATGAATGGAAACCAGCGATTGCCTGGAACAGCAGACAAAAGTGTTTCAATGTCAGCAAATGTAAATGCACAGAAAGAAAAATTTGTAGTAAAAGAGTTACCAGATGCTAAAAACACTGAGTGTTGGACTGCACCTCCTATATATACAGTATAAACATCCGTTATATTCAAGCCCTCATGAGATGAGATCCCACGTAAATGTTTCTGTATTAAATCACAGCGTTTTAAATCTGATATCTTTGGCAATGTATAAATGCTGGCACAAAAGTAGCAATGTGTTTTACATCATCCAATGATTACTGCTTTTCAATAGCTGAAGACGGGAACAACAGCAACTAGGAAGCACCTAGTTTTCTATATTTTACATAAAAGAAATTTGCCATAAAGAGAAACAATTACAGTATATAAAAAAGTCCTTGTCATAAGCACTTGTCACCGTGCCTCTAATGACAATCATTGCCAGCAGTGGGAGACAAAAGCTGTGCACTGAAGGTTTAAAAGAAGATTACGCAACTGTTTCACCTTAGACCAAATGCTTCAAGATCTCTTTGATGCTACCCTGACTAGTAACAGGGAGCATTACCCGTCTTTTATCTTCGCCTCATGCCTTGAACACCTGTTTTTGCATGATGTAACTTGGACTGATTGGTTACATAAGGCTTTGGGGCACTACGTCAAACTGTGACCCAGCTGTGGTCTTCAACTACCTCTATGAAGAAGTTAGCTAAGTATTTGGAGATCATAGCAGGGGTAAAGAGACCAAAGAGCATGTTGATGGGAGAAGAAACAGAGAGAAGGTGGCCAAGCAGGAGGTGCAATAACAGTAACTTCCAGACTGGCTTTTAGTTGTTGGCGAGAGCTTCATGAAACAAAAGGCTGAAAGACAGACAGCGAGCTGATCTTCTTGCTGTGGGAAAAGTAATAATAGCTCCCACTAGCATTATGTTTCACTGCTTCACTGTGTTTGACCAGTGACTAGCTTCCTAAAACTTTCAACTTGTTAAGGAAATGCATGTGTGGAGGGGTGCCAAGGTGGGATTTCTGAGTTTTACAGTGGTGTGAAAATGAATTGAAATCCAAACATGTTGGGGTATCCAGCTGCAAAAAATACAATGTCTTACACATTAGAGCTTTAAAAAGACAATTTTGCAAACAATGAATTTTAATCCCAGCATATTTTAATGACAAATACCTTCTTGGTAAATCCAAGAATTGTGACGTTTTTAAATAATTAAAAAACAAACAAAGACCTAAAGTGTCCAAATCTGAATGAATCTGTCATGGAGATGTGTGCCTCTGTTCGATTTCACTTTTTAAAAAAGATTACTCTGTAAATGATAAATTAATAATTTCCATCCAAATATGTTTTTGTTCAATGCCCTCAGTGGACAAAAGTGAAGTAGGCAGGTTTATGTGTCCTATATGTGTAAAGGCTAAAGACTGCAAAAAAATAAGAAGAGCACGCCATTGCAGCATCGTCATCATATTAATGAACCATTGACAAAAACCTGTCCACTTGACATAATCACAAGTTCACAAAATAATATTAAATCAACACTAAAACGTAATTTTAAATCCAGGATCTCTGCTCAAGAGGAGACTTTTATATGTAGGTTCAAAAATGTCGCCATAATGTTACATATTCATGAACAATGGCACTCAGAAAGGGCATCCTCCGCCATACCTTATGCACTATATTACAGTTTCAAAGAAATGTAATGTGATCCGCATATGTGGGGTCCTCCCGCTCCCGACTAATTCACATCTTCATCAAGGTTTATGAAATTCGGTCGGGTAGTCTTCTGCGTAACCTCGATAACAGATAAACAGATGGAGAGAGAAACGAAGTGCTCTGATCACAAAGCGACCTCCGCCAACCCGGTTTTCAAATGCCTGAAAAGTTAAATATTCTCAGTTTCAGTGCCTTTGCTTTTCGGGGCAAAGATGGACCACTTCATTCGGAAAAAACAGCGGAGCGGGTTGGATTTCCTCTTTGAACAGTGGTTCTATGGGTCCGATAGGGACAAATCATCACGAAGCGTCACTGCTTTGTGAAAACCACCTCGGTCCTTTCACCTTCCACTGCACCGTCTGCGTATTCATAACAAGTTCCTATTACTTCAAAATTCATTACTCTGTTATGGTAATCACATGTTCAGGGAGTCACTGCAGCAGAAGCCATTAGAAAATCATCCACGTGCCTGCACGCGGGAATGAAATTATTTAAGATTAGATTCTGCCTTGATTATCTTTTCTCCCTCAGGTGGAAAATGTGCATTCAGCATGTCGAGATAAGGAGTCGCTGCGGCGTCCGGTCAAGAGGTATCTCAGCCTTTTTTTTAATGGGTATAACTGAACAACGACAGAGATTTGTTTTTAACACATCTTGGTGAACAGGTTGCACTAATTCGAACATAAAATGCCCCTTTGGCCGCAGTGGTTTAGGCAGGGTAAGAAATCACTAGCCCATTGAAGTATGCTCCACTCAGCGTGTCCCAGGGGCCAACTGCGCCATGCGCGCAGCGAGCCCGCAGCAGATGTGGGGGGAAAACGCAAAAAGCACCAAAGCGTAAAACGGGAAAGAAAAAGAGAGAAATTCTTGAGCTGTGACTATCCAATACTGTAGAGCGTAATGATGCGTGACTTTGTGTAGAAAAGGCAGGTGTTGAATACAAAAGTAATCACTTTGAAGAGTAATAAAACCTCCACGAGAAGCAGAAACATCAGCGGACTCACACTCATCACATCCGGGGTTACAGCGGATAAAAAAAAGGCTCAGACTTACCTCCCAACGCTTGTTTCATAACGAAATTCATGATGATGGCTTTTAATTCCCTGCCTTCCTTATCCGAGCAATGTTACATTCAATAGTTGCGGAAAAGCAGAAGTCCTTTGTTGCCAGATCTGCAAATTGAAACGACAAAAACATTAAACACAGAGATATGTATTCACTTTAGACTACAATGGACAATCTTTATATTACATTTGTGAAGTTGAAATATTAAACAGTGATTTCTGAAATGTTTGCAGGAGCTGCATTTGCGTGTGAAGCACATTTCTTCAATGCGCCAATTGAAGGGCACTGAGGTCAATGGTTCAAACACAAAAGCGCCAAACATCTCAGAGCTACTGACCAGCTCAGCAACTACTGCTCACGGTTTCTTTGCGAATGTTGCGCTTTTTTAAATATTCCCGGACAGCTGACACTCAGTCAAACCCTCTACGAGGCTGAGCTTTGCCTGCAGTCAAATGACTTCTGAGAAAGTGCACCGTGAAAGACCCTCAGCCTGGCAGGACGGTCTGCTGTCACGCATGTGAATCCCGGACTAAACCACTCCTGTGTATTTTTCCTGATCATGTGGTAAAACTTTCCATCCTCCATTGGAGGGACATGGACTCAGCCATCCCACTTCGGCATAAAAAAAAGCTACTCGCACGTTAATTAAGCAGAAACACCGACCGATGCATGCATGTCTACAGCTGGATTTGCAGTTGGAATTTATGTTCAAAATTGCCCCCCCTTTTATGAATATATGTGTTGAGATCGTGTAAAAACAGAGGCACACATGCACTTCCTAGTAGCTATGATCATAGACTGGTTTCAGCACCACCGCGAGTGGATAGCTCCCTAAAACGTTGGATTGTATTGAAGCAGCCGCATCAAGCGTCGATTTACCTCCGTCCGGCGACTGAATGAAATCCACTTGGCACACTCACACACTAAACAAGGATTAGGGAACAGAGCTTCAGGTGCAGTACCCTCTGGAACGAACTTATCCTGCAGCAGGCAACAGCAGCACAGGCTAATCTAACTGCTCGTTCCTTGCATCTCCGTCTCCTGGGGCTGGGAAAAGGACGTCCTTGGTGCTTCCTCCTGCTTGCCGCTTCGTCTTCCTGCACACACTCACTCACTCACTCACACTCACACGCAGAGAGAAGGAGGAGGAGTGGAGGGGGTAGCGGTTTGCGGAGGGTGAAGCAGCTGCCGTTAACACTGTGATGGGAAGGAGCGAATGAATCACATGGAGGGATGGAGAGAGAAACGTCCCACTAACGTCCCCCTGACCGATAGAAAGAGATCAATTATTCAGCCCTGACGCTGGCTGCCTGCTCGGTCCTACAGCCCGCCCTCCCATCTCTGCAACGAGAAGAGGGACTCGGCGTGTGCTGTAAACGGTAGTGCAGAATACAAGCTATAAGCTGGGGGTGTTAAGAGACACAACATTTCTTGGTTCTTGGTTTGTGCGTGTCGTCTTGTCTGATGTGACCCACATTTGGTTTGCATTAAGGTGCTCCCATTTGAAAAAAAAAAAAATCACATCACGTTCCAAATGCTCTCACTATGTCGGGATTCCCTGTATCCAACTGTTCATCATTGCATTAAAATTATATCCGGTTGTCTCACTATAGCCAAATATTCTTTTAGACACCATCAGTGGAGTACACAGACTCTGGAAGGGACACGGACCTGAGGGCAAAAGAGGCACCTCTTCTGTTCTACATTCATTCATGCTCTGGATCACAGCAGGGGGGGCACTCCAGTATCTAAGGATATGCAAAAAAAACCAAAAAACAAACTGAAACAGTTACTTTAATGTCCAAGAGAGTGGTGCATGTCACTGGAGCTACAGTAATACTACCTGGCACACAACAAAAAGACATTTACTGCTCGTATCTTTTAATTTTACTTGGATTATATAAACACTAGCTTTGTTTTAGGGTGGGCTGTACTTGGCAGGAGTTGCTGCAGTGCAGCTTGCAAGACAAAAAAAAAAAAAAAGACAATTTTTTTCCAGCCACATGCAGCAAGATAAGGCCAAGTGGCAGAAACATGTTTTTCATTTTATTTTGTTTATTTATATATTTATTTATTTTAACATGAGAACCCAAAATTGCAGACATGACAGGAAAAAGTGTGAGTTACACAGCTTCAATAAAAACTGATAACAAAAAAGTGTTCCACGATGAGGCAGGCTAGTCCAAAAACAATAATTAATATAAAATTGAAAACTGGAATCAAGCATGAAGAAAAGGTGAGCAGCAGCAAAATGACCAGACAAAGACTCGGGGAAGGCACACAGACTAATGCACACATCAGGGACAGAAGGGCAATAAGGAATAGGAGAGCGCAATTAGACACTAAAGAGGGGGGGAAAGAACAAAAGGAAGGAAGTGTAAACGCTATAACCCACACAAAGAACTAAGCTTCAAAATAAAGCAGGAAGTAAAATGAAAGAAAGACCAAGAATAAAGTCATGCAAAGAACAGTGAGCTCAGACACAAGGGACACAAGAAGCACATGAAAAAGGAAAACAATCAGCAAAACATGAGCAAAGCAAAAATTACAGGAACCAGGGATAATTACAAAGACCATGACAGCTTTGTAGAGTTTGACTTGTTTTATAGTGAATTTCTCACTTAAGAAAGACTTTTATCAACATCCAACCTTTTAGATAGATAGATTTTTTCTTTCAATCTACATGCAAACAAAAGCTTATGTTTATTCTTTAATTTAAATTATATAGGATTAGTTTAAATATTCATGGATGTAGTGAATGAGGCCATGCAGAGGGTTGGTGTAACAGGAGGATGCTAGAGAGATGATGACATGGAGGCAGATGATTGGCTGTGGTGACTGATTTGATGATATGTTTATTTTTTATTTTTTTTGTCCCGTCTTCTTCCCCTCACCCCCAAACAGTCGCGGCAGATGGCTGCCCCCCTCCCTGAGCCTGGTTCTGCTGGCAGTTTCTTCCTGTTAAAAGAACTAAATTTTGACAGGGAGTGAAAGAACTCATGATGTTTCCTGCAGGTCTGGGGCGCATCTGAGAATATCTGGAGCTATAGTCTACACATTTTATAATGCTGTAAGGAGTTTGAAAGACATTTGCATTTACTAGTCAAGAGAAGTTTAAGAAAAGAAGCTTTAATAGAAGTTCATATTCTGAAAAATAAAATTTCCAAGTTCTATTTTGAACTAGAAATTAAAGAAATTAAAGGCAGGATCTCTTGGCCTCAGCAGCCTTGATTTTGACAGGGTTTTTTTTTTTTTGTTTTTTTTTTTTTAAGTTTTCTCTTGTTATATACCAGTGGTCCAGTACTAAATTGCAGGAGCACCCAGGAACGTTATCAGAAGATAATTGGTGTGGAGAGAAAAAATAATTCTGCTTGTTTCCAGTAAAAATGAACCAGTGTGATTGAACAAGTACAAATACACACACACACACACACACACACACACACACACACGTAATTTTTTTTATTAATTATTCTCTAGTCCAAGAGCACAGTTTATTGGCTAAGTGCACTGATTTTAGGCTTTTTCCTAGTTTTGGTTTCCCTTTTTGTTTTTTAGTGTTTATTAGTGTTTTTCTTTGCCCTATGTCTTTTGGGTACCTCTATCTGTGTCCTTCCTCAGTTTACATCCAGTGTTCTGTCTTGCCTCTGTCATCATACTTGTCTGCTTTATATCAAGAAACTTTACTTTTTGTGTCTCAGGTGTTTTGTGTCTCCCTTGTCTGTTGTCAGAATATCATTATACCCTCCCAACTCATTGCTTCTTTGAAACTTCCTTGTTTTTCTCTATTTTGGATACCTTGCTTGAATTTTTGTTGGACTTATCTTGCATTTCCCCTCCTCATTTAGTTGTTTTTCTGCATCCATTAGTTGATTAGTAATTTTTGTATTTTGCAGCCTGTTTCTATTTGCATTTGGGTAAGTTTTTGAAAAGAACCCTAAAAAATAAAACCAGAAGCTCAAACAAGGAGCCTGTTAGTGTAAAGAAAGCCACAGCCACACAGCTCCTACCTTTAAAAACATTTTAAAAAGTTGATGCAAATGCATCCATATCTTTTCAAAAATGTTTAAGGCATATCAGGCCTTCACAGGATTTATGATCTACTCTAGTTTGAAGGGAAACACACAATAATTGATCAAGCCTGATGTACTTGCCTTGCAGGTAATAATGATTAAATTATCACTGTTGTATTGTTTTGGTTGCTTTGATTTTGTAACCTTGAATAAACCTCATTAGTGAATGAGGCTCTTCCATTCAGCTTTGTTCTACTGAGTCATATTCAGTTTTCTTGTTGCCCTGTTCGATAGGAAAATAATGAGCCTCCACTGATTTGTGCAGCATTTTGTGCACAGTATGAATGTCAGAGTCACTGATGACACCAAGGTCACAAACATATTTTATTTTTTTCTCTCTGAAAGTCAATTTTTAAAACTATTTTTTTCTTCCCTTAACTCATCTTAGATACTGGATTTCACCCATAAAATTAGTTTACGGTTCATTTAACGGCAGAGAAATCTACCTTCAACTATTTCTATTGATCTGACCTTCACTGGCTCTATAATAAAACAGGCCTTTGTGCTCTCAAATGTCTCTATAAAATTTCAAACGCAGCTCCAGATTTGACAGCCTGCATGGACAGATCCATACATGATATTTGAAACTGTTACATTTTGTAAATACACAAAAGTAAAATAAATAAATAAATCACATTTAGTGTTAGGCCTTTTCATAAAATCTACAAGTATCAACACATTTTCTAGAGTTATGGAAATCCCATAATATATTCCACTCATTAGGTGTTTTGATGAAGGTGGTGGAGAACCATGTGTTCAACTGGGTTGAGATCAGTTGACAGCAAAAGCCATAGCAAATACCTACAGTCATTATAAAAAGAAAGTGGACTCTGTCAATTCTAAGGTTTTACAAATCAGGACATAAAATAAAAATATATAGTCCTCACCACATCTTAAAATTGTGTAAATATAACCTCAGATGACATAAAAACATGACACATTACATCATTTCATTGTTTATTTAACAAAAATAATCAAAATGCAGAAGCAGTGTGTGAAAAACTAAGTATGCCCCATGATTCAGTCGCTTGTAGGCCCTCCTTTCCCAGCAATAACTTGAAGTAATTGTTTTCTATATGATTTTATCAGTCTCTCACATTGTTGTGGAGGAATTTTGGCCCACTCTTCTGTACAGCGTTGCTAAAGTTCATTGAGGTTTGCAGCATTAATTTATGCACAGCTCTCTGAAGGTCCCACCACAGCATTTCATTGAGGTCTGGACTGACTGGGCCATTGCAGCACCGTGATTCTTTTCTGTTGGAGATTTGCTGCTGTGCTTGGGTTCATTGTTCTATTGCCTGACCCATTTTGGGCCAAGCTTTATCTGTCAGACAGATGGCCTCACATTTGACTCTAGAATACTTTGGTATACAGAGGAGTTCGTGGTCGACTCAGTGACTGCAAAGTGCCCAAATCATCATCCCTCCACCAGCGTGTTGACAGTTGGTATGAGGTGTTTGTGCTGATATGCTGTGTTTGGTTTTCTCCAAACGTGGTGCTGTGGATTATGGACAAACATCTCCACTTTGGTCTTGTCTGTCCAAAGGACATTGTTCCAGAAGTCTTGTGGTTTGTTCAGATGCAGTTTTGCAAACCTAAGCTGTGCTGCCATGTTCTTTTTAAAGAGAAGAGATTTTCTCCTGGCAACACTTCCAAAAAAGCCATACTTGTTCAGTCTGTTCCTAAGTGTGCTGTCATGAACTTTAACAATTAACATACTAACTGTAGTCTGTAGAGTCTGAGATGTAGCTGACCTTGGGGTAAATTTGCTGGGATGTCCACTCCTGAAAAGATTGACAACCGTCTTGAATATTTTCCACTTGTGAATAATCTTTCTCACTGTAGAATGATGGACTCAGATTATGTGGAAATGGCCTTATAACCCTTGTCAGATTGATGGGCAGCAATAGTTGCTTCTTTAAGATCATTGCTGATGACTTTCCTCCCTGGCATTCACACACCTGAATGCTCCAGACCAGCAAACTGCCAAAAGTTCTGCTTTTATAGAGGTGCTCACACTTGCTGATGATCAGTTAATCAGGTGTATTTGATTAGCAGCACCTGGCTGCTATTTATGCTCTTAATTCCTTTGAAAGCAGTAAGGATGTATTTAGTTTTTCAAACACTGTTTCTGCATTTTGGCTTAATTTTTACTAAATAAATAATGACACAGTGTAATATGTCATATTTTGTAGCTCATCTGAGCCAGTATTTACCTAACTTTAAAACATGTTCAGAATTATTTTTCATTATGCCCTGATACTCAAAACATTAGAATTGAAAGAGATTGTAATTTCTTTTTACTACGATTGTGCCATTCAGTGAACCGTCACGCCCAATGGATGGAGGTTGACTACTCCCATGAATAAATACTGAATAAAGATGATCACTCAGAAAAACATATTTACAGTGACCCTTCTCTCTAAGGGGATGAGCAAGCAAAATGCCCCCATAGCATTAAAAAACCCCACCAGATTCTCTCACTGAAGTTCGGAGCCATCTGCATTTTCCTTTAACCCATCTGTATCTACATGTTTCCCCACTTGTAATAAGAAGCCATATGCATCATTTAATATATTTAGAACATTTGTAAATTACATTTTAAAAAAGGTATTTTTAACATCGTATACAGCACATGTAACACTGTCTCTGTCTACCTAGTGAGCTTGAACTCTGGCAGACATTACATGATTGTTATTGAGCTTGCTTCAGTCCATAATGCCACTTGAGCCCTTTTTGTTCCCAGTTCATAACATTTTTTCTTATCAGGATCTTGCTTGCAGGGAGGTTTAACCTACCAGGCGTATCTCCCAACATAATACAGTATTAAATTTTATCCTGATAGATGGTGTGTTTTGCAAATTTATGCAAAGCTGTGACACTAAAACTTCCACATCTTACACGCTTTCAGCTGTTCCTCATTTACCATCCTATTCAGCATTCAAAGTTGCTCTTTGGTTTGCATGATTTGTATGTAAAATCGTGCCAATATGAGGCCCTTCACCATTCAGCTGTATTGCAGGGACTTGACATGTTTCCTGGAATTAGGCTTCATGTAGAGAATTTTAATCCCCGCTTTCGTTTTATCTCACTTGCTCACCTATTTGAGGAATCTCAGTAACAAAAGGTTGAGCAGTCTGCCAAACTCAGGTAATTAGGCTTCCTCAGTTTCCACGAATACTGTGGCTCAGATGGGTGAAAAATTCAACCAATTTTCTGTGTTATGTGTGTAACTGCATAAACATGAAGCTTGATTTTCACAGATATCACTGCCAGTGAAAAGATATAACAGCAAAAGGCATTAACTGCAAGGAAATATTGTGTCCAGGGCTTTTCAGGTTAAAGCATCACATAGAATGGATTTTAAACTGAAGTCTGGAGAGACTACAGCAGAAAGGGGAGTGTATGTTAACCCTGGCTTGTAGTTTTATCATTGGTGTTGCATATAAAGAGAAATGACCGATAAATTCAAGTCATGAATTTATTTAGGCTTCATTTGGTCAGGAGGTGAACTGAAACTTAAGTGCAAGGTATAAAATTTCTAAAAATGGCTTCATGCAGGAAGATTCACCAGTGCTGAATCTTTCCTGATCCCTTTGGCTTCTTTCTGACACACAGCATCAAAGACTGACTGGGAAGAATAGCTAGGGTAGATTCTGCATGTCTTGCTAATGTCACCTTACAGGATTTCTGGAAGTCCTTAAACTTCAAAGTGACCTCTCCTTTTCATTCTGTACAATAGTGCCGAGTTCACCTTTAATACAGACACCCTCTCTATTTTCTGTTTTTTCTTTTTTCTTTTTATCTAGTTACTGTATATTTTCATGTCATTTTATATTAGCAACGAGCAGTAAAACTCAAGCTTGGATTGATTTTTATAGTGAGAGAGAATATGTAAAAATGAGCTTGTAAGACATAAGATGGCAGAAAGATCTTCGAAAACAGTAAATCTGTTTGAAAAGACTGCACGAATAAAATAAATACACTCAAACACAAATGGTAAAAATACACAGTAACTATCAAACTAGAGTTTTGCAGTTGACACAGGCTGTCCTCCAGGATGCCTTCTGGTCAAAGCATGGGTCATTTGAGTCCACCCATAAATCTCTATCTGTGCCTTCCATCACTCTGAGATGGCTGTTAATCAGGAATGAAGTGCAGTTGTAATAATAAATAAGTCATTTGTTAAAACCTCTCATTGCAGTAATGCAGAGCCGTTGGGGATTTGTTTGATCTATATTAAGGCATTTGACATATCTTACTGATCAATTATAGAGCTGTAAATATGCATAGAACATGTGGTAGCTGGTCACTAAACATAACCCTGAAACCTTGAAGCAGTGTATTAAACAAAATGACGGTCAAATCAAAAGGCAGGTGAAGTTTAAGAAGATTTTTTTAAAGACATTCTGATAATTATTTACTTCTGGGGGTCAAAGCCAGTACTAGCAAGTTGTACCTAATAAATCACTACTCACTAGTCTTATTTATTACATTATGTTCATTTTGTAAACAATTCTCACCCTGTTTTCAGTAAGATAGTTGATAAAGCATGGTGTGTTTTAGGAAATAGCTACCTTAACAAATCGTCATCATATTTTAGGGCCCATCATTACATGTCCAGATTCAATCAGTTTCCATAATCATTTCTTGGAAGAGTCATTAAACTATCGCCATAGTCAACCATCCAAACTACCAAAAGCAACGGATAAGACATGAGAGAGGTGAAGAAGAGAGTGCAGGCAGTGTGGAGTGGGTGGAGATGAGTGTCAGGGGTGATTTGTGACAGAAGGATAGCAGCAAGAGTGAAAGGAAAGGTTTACAAGATGGTACTGAGACCTGCTGTGATGTATGGTTTGGAGAGACTGGTGCTGACAAAAAGGTAGGAGGCCAAACTGGAGATGTTAAGATTTTCATTGGGAGTGAGCAGGATGGACAGAATGAGAAATGAGTACCTCAGAGGGACAGCTCGGGTTGAGCAGTTTAGAGACAAAGAGAGCCAATGCTGAGATGAGTTGGACAGAGGAGGGATAGTGGATATATTGGACAAAGGATGTTGAAGATAGAGCTGCCAGGCACAGCTCAGAGAGAAGATTCATAAATGTGGTGAAGGAGGACATGCAGAGGGTTGGTGTGACAGAGGAAGATGCTAGGGATAGGGTGAGATGGAAGCAGATCATCTATTGTGGCGACTCCTAAAGGGAGCAGCTGAAAAAAGAAGATGATGGAGAAGAGGAAGAAGATAAGTAATGAGTAAATTAAAAATTGCAGCATGAAATGCACTTTTCAGATCTAAAGGGGTGTCTACACAGAACGCAGTTGGCAGCAACCTGGCAAATAGAAACCGTGGAAAGTCAACAACATGACGAAACAAAAAGAGCAGGTCCTGAGTTAAACCTTTCTCAACTTCAGAGCGAGCAATTGAAGCGGCTACTGGTGAGAGCGAAGGATAATTTTGACTGATATACGACAGGGTGGAAAATGCATTAGAGGGTTGCCTAGACAACCAGAGCCTGGAATGTCCACTAACAACCAGCCATCAGCAACAAAGTGATGAGCAACTTCCTGTGTGAATGCCCCTTCAGTGTCAGAGGTTTTATGCAGTATATACTGAATATTCTGTCCTCATCCATGTAGAAATAATTATCCTTGATACCTTCCACACCTACAGAGTGTTCGATTAAAGTGAGAGATAGTCCAAATCTAGTTCTACCCTGTGCTTTAAAACTAAACTGATGTAATAACCTTGGGAACTCTGTCAAAGGCGCAACAACACAATAAGTTCACTTTTTCCTCGGTGCACGAGGACTGAGTACAAAAAGGTAGAACACACACTCGTGTTCACTCCCCTCTCTTGCACACATACTGTACTCCCCTGACATCTTGTTAATGCAACTCAGGTCCACTCTTAGGCACTATATCCTCCTTTCTCTTTCTCTCTCACTGTATCTCTGCTCGTGACACACACACATGCACACACACAGAAAGTGTAGATGGTTGAAATCAGAGGATACCCACTGGCCTGCCAAACCTCATTTATGTGCTTAAGCAGGAAGGTGGCCTGTAGATCAACATGGGAAGCCAGCAAGACAGCACTGACGCATTGTATTATTTCCCCTGTGTGACTGCTGATATGTGCTCAGCTCACAAATTTCCCCAGAGGATGAGTTGTGTGACCTGCAGACTGGAGTATGAGGGCAAATGCTTGTTACTGTTTATGTTGGTTTGTTGTATGTTTCTCTTCACCAAAAGTACTCCCAAGCAGAGAAATCACAGAATCTACTTTGAGATGAGGATTATTAGTTGTTTTCACATCAGCTATTTTTTTATTGGTGTAATTTTGCATATAGACCATAGACCATGTTTGATTTGAAAACAGCTTTTCGATGTGTAAATATTCTTAGGTTGATGTGACGTTCTATCCATTGTGGCTTGTTATGGACATTATGATGAAAGCAGGTTTGCCCTTGTGCCAAGATGACTTTCAAGGAGATGCAGATGAGTAATATAAAATGTAACTACTTTTATAATGGAAGATACTTGATATCAAGGACAAGAGAGATGAACATGTTATATCAGGTATTACTATCCCTGTTCTGAAGTGCTAATCTCACACAGAGTTTCATTTACCCCCTCCTACAACTACTTTCCACATAAGTATCTCACTGTCCTTTAAGCTTTTCAGAGCCAAAAGAAAAAACAATTTAAAAATCACCATTATCCAAAAGACTACATTGGGCCTGACCTTTTCTAGGTTTCCCCAGAACAGAGAAGCATCATCAAATACAGGGATTGACACCAAAAAATACATTACATTACATTGGCCCTTCTATATCTACATCATATCGAACAACAAAATACTCCATTAGTAAAATACTTTATTAAATCCCCTTTGGAAAACAACACCATTTATCTGTTCCTTCATAAACTGTTATCAAATTAATGTTGAAAATTAAACCTGTTTTATAAATTATATAATTAAGATTTAGTTAAATTTAGGGAAAGATCACAAATAAGTATGTTTGTTAAGGTTAGCTCAATTCATTTCATTTCACTTCAATTCAATTCAATTTTATTTATATAGCTCCAAATCACAACAGTCGCCTCAAGGCACTTTATATTGTAGGGTAAAGACCCTACAATAATACAGAAAAAACCCCAACAATCAGATGACTCCCTATGAGCAAGCACTTGGCAACAGTGGGAAGGAAAAACTCCCTTTTAATAGGAAGAAACCTCTGCAGAACCAGGCTCAGGGAGGGGAAGTCATCTGCTGTTGGGGGTGAGGGGAGAAAGACAGTGCAAAAGACACACCATGGAGGAGAGCCAGACATTAATAATAACTCATGATTAAATGCAGAGTGATGTAAAAACACATGGTGAATGAAAAGAGGTGAGAGAAGGAGAAACACTCAGTGCATCATGGGAAGCCCCCAGCAGCCTAGGCCTACTGCAGCATAACTAAGGGAGGATTCAGGG
>VUQS01060399.1:93549-108505 GCA_015108495.1 Heterochromis multidens
GAGAGCATATTTCTCCCATATTGGCTTCTCTTCATTGGCTCCCTGTTAAATCCAGAATTGAATTTAAATCCTTCTCCTTACATACAAGGTCTTGAATAATCAGGCCCCATCTTATCTTAAAGACCTCATAGTACCATATCACCCCAATAGAGCGAAGTGCTCTATTGGGGTGATATGGTACTATGAGGTCTTTAAGATAAGATGGGGCCTGATTATTCGTTAGTGAAAACATTAGATTTGGGTTAAGGTGATTGCTTTGCTAAGGTTAGAGGAGTTTTTTCTTTATTGCCATAGGGACATGTTTAAGAATAGAAAATCATGTTAATGGTTAAAATAATAACTGTCATTTGGAAACCAGAAACAAACAGCAGCTGTTCAGTTGACTCTACACTTCTCTCTACCCTAACATCCTCCACATATGCAAAATAACATGGATTTAAGGTATCGTCATCATAAACTTGCATTAGGTAAAATAGCTGCACACAGCCCCCTCAAAAAGATGTGATGTCTAGACTCTGAGATCATGACTGATACTAAAGAGAGAAATGAATCTTTCCAGCAGTGACGAAGCAGTTATCTATTGTTATTATTGTGTGAGTTGCATAGTGTAACTGTACATGCTGGAGCAATGACAGTTTTTCAAATACAATGGATCAGTGTGTTTTATGGTAAATTGCACAAATTTGAGAATTTGTGAGTTGTATCAGGTATCAGTTGGAGTGAATGAGAGAGGAATCACATTATCAGGCTATCAAAATTAACAGCCCAGTGTTGGGTATAATTAGCTAGTTTATGAATTAACAGACAGCTTACTTCTGAGGGGGTGTGTCACCAACTTATGATTTCTTAATTTTCTGTTGTTTTTCCAGTTATGATGTTGGAAATCCAGTCAGTATTTACTGTTAATGTGTTATAATGAGTGACATTATAAATAAAAGTACAAGTACTTGCATAAATACAAAAAAATGGATTCACAGGCATTTAGTGTTTTACACACCCCTGTGCTTATGCAAGAAATGGTATCTTCCAGCTAGGGTAAGGAAGTGGTCTGTAGGTAAGGTGGTTATTTTGCAGTCTTGTGTGCTGGCAGTATTTTAAAATAAATTTCTGGTTAGACCACGATGGATGGATGGATGATTATGAAGGTAGGGTCATCAGGGCAGGGCTTCCTAATAACCTTGAAATTAATGATGAACACTTATTTCGCACAAGGACTGTCCACAATGCAACTGTGGGAACAGATTTCAGTTACATAGTTTAATAGTTAGAAGTAGAGAAAATGAAAAAACAAAAGAGAAAATTATTCAAAGTTCAATGCAAAGTCAAACTCCTAAATTACATAGATCTGCAAGTTAGAATCTGTCAGCCAAGCCAATATTCAGTTTACAGACTCTCTGCTCTGTCTTTCCCCTTTGGTGTCGTTTCTTTTTATTGTAGATAGACCTGGAGGAATTAATGTTTTATTAATATGCATTCACAGTCGCTGCACTTGCATGATTAAATTGCTCACAATTAAGTACTACTGTGGAGTTTTGCACTTTATTCATAATAAAGTAAACGATTCAGTTGTGCCTCCAAATGCCACCCAAAGGCTCTTTTTATTTAGTGGACTAATCCAGGATGATGTTATTAATGCTGTTCTTTACTTGAGCAGAAATGAAAGTCTGATATTGACTGGGGAGGAAAAGGCAGATGAAGGTTTAAGTCTGGTAAATCAAAAAGTGTCATAAATACCTGCAAATGGATTTGCAGTCTAGATGACCAAGTGGTCTTTTGGGGCTGAAAACATTAAAACTTTTGTTGCTCTAACAATATTATTCAGCTTTCTCAATTAGTGAGTACTTTTTGGTTACTCTTGTACAAGAAGACTGCAGCAGTGTAACCTGTGGGGGCTGCATACAGGAGTATATAAGTCAACTGCAGCAAGTCCAGCAACTGAAATCTGAGTTAGAATCTACTCTAGAATTATAGAAGTTGTATATCACATTTTGTCTGACAGCTCACTACAGCCAAAGGAAAAGAGAGACAAATACACTCATAGCTCTTTTGCAGTGAGTTGATACATTTCACTGGGATCAAATGACTTTTTTTTTTTTGGGGACTGTTTTCAGAACAATTGTGGCAATAAGGTGGAAACTCCATCATGAGTTCTTAAAAACTGAAAATTGCAAATATAAATAAATATGATTATCAATTTCATACATAGTGATTCATATTTTTGTGCTGTTGCTTAGTGTCTCTTACAGGTTATACCAGTTCAATAAGGAGAGATCAATAGAATTAACTGAACATGATTTATTGGAATACAGAAACAGATGAGCTACGATAGAGCTATTTGGCAATTAGACTCCGATGGCTTGACACAGCAGAACGAAATCCCAACGATGATAGGAATTAGGACAGGACCCCCCCGGAGTCTAGACGCTGGTGGTGGAGATGAAAGTGGAGGCTTGGATGGAGCTTGAATAGCATGGAGAGGCGGAGATGGGGAGGAGGTGGGTTGCGCAAAGGCATGTGTAAGGGAGAATGACAGATGAGCGGTGATATTTAAAGGATGTGGAGTGGAGGCTGATTGGCCTGAAGAAGGCGGGCAGAAAGATGATTGGACTAGACCAGTGATGTCAGCAATGAGTTTGACAGCGTGGGAAAGTGGGAGTGATGTAAAGCATAGATTAGCTGCCAGACACCCGGGAGCATACAGATGTGAAAACAGATCGTCCTTATTGAATTTATGCTTAAGCTTCATTTAAATGTTCACTGAACAAATCAGAAAGTAATATTACCCAGTTGTCCTGCCACCATAATCAACACTTTTTTTTGTAATTCTCATTCCTGTATTTCATTCATGCTTGCAGATCTCAATAAAACTACAGTGCTTATCTTCAGCATCGAGCCAGAGCTAGAGGGGTGCTTGTAATTTTAAATGCAAGGTTTCAAACAGAGCTTAAAAAACAGCTAATCATCAAGCAAATGTGTTACTCAATGTGCGACTTAAGCTATTTGTCTTGCAATCAAAACAGTAACTAGATTTCTCACTATGAAAGTATATTGTTAATCTGTATTTGACTTCCTGACTTGTTATTAGAACTAGCAGTCTAAAAAGCTGTTTTATTGTAGGCAGCAGCAATACTGAAGCATCTATTGCATCTATGTATTGAACAGAACATCAGTCAAAATGTTGTTGTGCAACAAAGACATAGATTTTGGATAATTATGCTTAGCAACAATATCAAATGAAAGGGTCTTCTTTCTATTGAAGCAGCAATTTAAATCAAGATTTATTTGCATTTTGTCATGGACTAATAAATTCCTGATTTTTCGGCTTCAGTCCTTTGATGAAGGAAGCTCTCTAAAGAAGAAAGAGTTCCTACAGTCAAATTTATTTTTTCTTCTTATTTCTTTTGTAGTTGAGTGTCTGTAAATCCTGTGAGAAGAATATACAGGATTCATACAAGTATGTATGCTAACCACCCACACGTGTTTTCAGTTTTTCTGACTGATTAAACCTCTATTTTGGCTGAAGACACACTCACACTTACTTTATTAGTTTTTTGCCTTCAGAACTGCCTCAATTCTTTGTAGCATAGATTCAACAAAGTTCTGGAAACATTCCTCATTGATTTTGGTCCATGATGACATGATAGCATCACACAGTTGCTGCAGATCTCCTGTTTCACCACATCCCAAAGGTGCTCTATTGGACTGAGATCTGGTTACTTGAGGCCGTTTGAGTACAGTGAACTTATTGTCATGTTCAAGAAACAGGACAATGCACCCCAGAACTTAAGTACACTGTGGTCATAAAGGCCTGGACATGGTCAGCAACAAAACTCGGGTAGACTGTGGCATGGAAATGACGCTCAGTTGGTGTTAAAGGACTGAAAGTGTGTCAAGAAAATATTCCTCACACCATTACACCACCACCAGCAGGCTGAACTGTTGATACAAGGCAAGCTGGATCCATGTGTTCATTGTACCAAACTCCAAACTTACCATCTGAATGTTACAGCAGAAATGGAGACTCACCAGACCAGGAAACATTTTTCCAATCTTCTATTGTCCATTGTAGCCTCAGTGTCCTGTTCTTAGTTGACAGCAGTGTTGGGATTGTTACTCAAGAAAAGTAATAAATATAGTAATTAAGCGCTTTGAGTGCTCCGTGAGAGTGAAAAAGCGCTATATAAGAATCAGTCCATTTACCATTTAATGTATTACAAATTACTCGTTACTTTTCTTAAAAGTAAAGTTCATATGTTACTTAATTACTCACCAGAGAAAGTAATTCATTACACTAGTTGTTACATTACTTTCTCGTTACTCCGTAAAATGACCTGAAACCCATTGTCTCATAATTATCAGTTAATTAATTAATTATCAGGATACGGTCCCACACACCAACACAAATCTCTATCCTCATGAGGACACACAAACGATCTTTCTTTTAGTTTTTACGTATGAGCACAAAGCAAAGATGAAAACCAGTCTAAAGAGACTTCAAAGCGATCCTCACAGTGATTCTACTGTAGAAACATGAACAGGTAGAAACGGAGGCTTCAAGCCTGACTGATCATCACTGCCTTTGTTACCTGTTGAAGTTCAGGCTCTGGCTGCTGGGCTGAGGTCTGCACACACTCAGCTTGATCATTACTCTGAGTTCTTGGCTAGCTTTGTGTTAGCATGCTGTCTGTGCAGATGGTTGCAAAGAGCTGAAGTTCTGTTAGCAGTGGAATGCCATTGTTTCTGTCCTGGATGCAGTTTGCACTTTACCATCGTGCTCTTGTCCTTTTGTGCAATAAACGTAATGTCCATATCCCCGCTCCTGAAAAGCTGTAGACCTCTCCACCATTTTTCCTCCTCCCACACAAGAACTGAAATCAGCTGATTGTGGCACAAATGTGCAGGAAGAAGAAACCATGTTTGTTTTGTTCCTTCTATCCGCCCAGCGTGCAGATAACTGAAGAACTTTGTAGCGGAAGTAATGACATAATTGTAACTGTTATGCTATTACTGAATTTAGTACAGTAACGCATTACATTACTCGTTACTGAAAAATGTAATGTGATTACAGTAACACATGGTTGACAGCAGTGGCACCTGGTGTGCTGCTTCAAGGTTTAATGTGTTGTGCATTCTTTCATTAGCATTCTTTGGCATTCCTTTGTACAAGTGGTTATTTGAGTTACTGTTGCCTTCCTATCTGACTTCTCAACAAGGCATTTTGACCCAGACTACTGCTCCTCACTGGATATTTTCTCTTTTTCTGACCATTCTCTGTAAACCCTAGACATGTTTGTGTTGGAAGATTCTCAGACCAGCCCATCTGGCACTAACAACCATGCCACGTTCAAAGTCACTTAAATCGCCTTTCTTCCCCATTCTGATGGTCGGTTTGAACTTCAGCAGGTCATCTTTACCATGTCTATGTGCCTAAATGCACTGAGTGGCTGCAATGTGATTGGCTAATTACATATTTGCATTAACAAGCAGTTGAAAACATGTAATAAAGTAGCAGGTGAATGTATAATGAAGTCAAATTACATACAAGTATATAATTTGACATCCTTCAAACCTCCAGAGCTGTTTTCAGTCATTCTGACTGATTGGAACTCTGTTTTGGCACAAGATAGTTGAAGCCTATATTTGAAATTTCATTACATTTCAAAGTCCATGTACCAGCTACAGAAGATTCGCTTTCTGAGTGAAGAAGAAGCAGACAAAAAGTGAAAAGCTGAATATTTTAACAGCTACCACAGAGCGCAGATGATTAATCAGTAAATCTCTCTCTCCTCTCAGCTCTGGTGTCAAGCAGGAAATCCTCAGCTTCTATTCCTATGGAGATGCCACATACACTGATAAGGACATAATTGAAAACACCCCAGAGGGCTGGATTGTGTGTCACTCATGTTTCAGTCAGAACCACAGCATCCCTCAGACTATTATATATCTTGGAATATATTTCTGCAGTGTTTTCTATGCTTTTTGCTTTGTCTTTTGGTGCAAACCTCCTGCATATTTTTAGACTTCATTAACAAATGAACCTTGTTAGAGGTCATCATCTTGAGCAAAGGAGCACAGTAACACTGAAATTTTCCATTAATGAACATCATCTTCTATATTTGTTTTTCACCCACATCGCTCTCTCCCCCATGTCTACTTTATTATTTTTACATCAATCAAATTCTTTATGTATCTATATTAGGGGATATTAAAGTATCAGACAATCATCTGCAGACAGATGCGGGTCTTCTTATGTGTTTACTCATTATTTCAAATTATTATCTTTTTTTTCTGTTTGGCACCAGCATTACAGCTCTTAATGATTAGGAAATGGATTATGGGTAATAACATTCTGTGAAAGAAAATGAGCTGCTGAAATGAATTGTGGTTATGCTCCTGAATTGGTTCAGCGACTGGATGGTGTCTATAATTCACATGTGAATGGACAGCAGATGTGGTGATGTATCTCTAAAGAGAGGAAAACTGACAGCTAAAATCAGAGGGTACAGCCTGAAAATGCACTTACATACAAGGCCAGGCTGTCAGTGCTCTGCTAGTAAAATTTTTCTTCCTGCTGCATTTTGAGCAGTGATCATGGAAGATTAAGTATTTTTCCACTTATACGTCACTTATGGCCATGATAAATAACTGTTTTATAGATTTATCAGCACTTCCTAAACTCTAGTCAAGCATCATTTTGGTAAGAGGATGTAGAGATGAAGTTAATTAAGTACCCTAACACTGTCATGGTACAGGCCATTCCCATAGTTTTCCTTTTGTTTATCTTCTGTGTTTCTAAGTGTTGTAATTCTCCCTGTCTTCTACGCTTTCCCACCTGTGTGTCTCTTTCTCTTTGTGTATGTGTGTGCTCTCTGTCTCTCTTTTATTTTACTTCTTTTATTTCTGTGGCTACTTACCTACTTATATGTTTGTCGGCCTTCCAGATTTTGCATTCACCTGGTTATCCAGTTAGTTGTCAGTGTATTTATGGTCCCCGCAGTTTTGACAACTGGGCATTGGTTAGCCAAGATCTCCGTCCTGACTTGATCCACACTGCATCACACTGCTACAGCTCCTCCTCCTACAGGCTGAGTCAGAATGGGTCCCATGGGCCAAGGGCTGGCTACCAGGAGTGTGCTGCTACTCCATACTGAAGAGAGCAAATTGATCATGAAATGTTTCATGCAGGAAGTTTGGGCATCAGACTAAGATGCCTCCTAGGCCCCTCCTAGGTGAGGTCTTCTGGACATGTTCTAACTGAGAGAAGACCCCTGGGCAGACCCAGGACATGCTGGAGAGATTATATCTCTCCGCTGGCTTGGGAACACCTTCATGTTCCCCCAAAAGAGCTGGAGGAGATCTGGACATTTCTGCTTAGACTGCTGCCCCCACGAACCAGACCCGGATAGATAAATGGATGTGTTTGTGGTCCAACCCTGGTCCTTGTAATTTGTCAACTCAACTTCATGTGTTTCTTAATTTGCCCTCTTGGATATGTACCTTAGTTTATACACTGTTTTCCGATTTTTTTTTAACCCTCTTGGTTTTATCTTGTTTACACATTGAACTTGTTGTCTCTTTGCCCACTTTTGATTATAGTATGTTCTGTTATATTTACAGAAGAGTGATGAATATGAATGTAGCCCTTGGAGGAACCACGCACTCATGTTCACTTTCCTGCACACATCCATACTTTCCATTCTCCCCCTCCTGTGACTTAAAGGCTCCTTCACTGCTCAACTACAGGGAAAGATGTAGGGCAGTTGGAAAATAAACGGGACTGAATATGAGACTCAGACAGGCTACCTCCTGGTTATGTCACCTCAGTGATGTCTGCCCTTTTCCCAGTGTTGGGTCCTCTTTACTGAACTCTCACCAGTATTCAATTCATTTTTTTCAATTTATTTATATAGCGCCAAATCATATGACTTTAGTACAAACGTTAAATGTTTAAATGCCAAACTTAAGAACATTAAAAAGGTTATTTACAGTCCATTGCAAAACTGTCACTGAACTAGACCTCTTAGAAAATAATATGCCTTAATGCTTGGTACAGCCCATCTAAGAAGTGCTTCAGTTTTGGTGAGTGGCATTCTAGTATTTTAGTAGCCTGTTACATTAGCAGCACTAATTACACTAATTAGCAGCACCCATGTGGTTGATGAATACAGCCCTCTAACATTAGCTGATAATTTTAGCACTTAGCTTTCATTCAAATATGTTTGATTCTGGCTCCAAAAAAGAAAAGGGAAAAAAAAACAACGCTAAAGTGGAGACTTCAAAATGTCCAGAAACTAGTGAGTGATGTCAAGGTGACTACATCCATTGTTTAAATACAGTCTATGGCTCCACCCTAAAGGGTAATGAAGCAATATGACCAAACAAGCAATGCAACCTTGTTGTATGATATTTTGTTAAGTGACTTGGGAAGTGACAGCACAGTGGTGTGGTGTTGCCTCATAGTAAAAAGGTCCTTGGTTCAAATCCACTAACTCGCTGTGGCCTTTTGATGTGGAGTTTACATGTTCTCCCTGTGCCTCCAGCCTGCATGAGTACTCCAGCTTCCTCTCATAGACATGCACGTTAGGTTAAATGGTGATTTTAAATTGGTCGAGATGTGGTGAGATGTGAGCATCAATGGTTGTCTGTTATTGTGTTATTTGAAGGACAAACATTTAAGAAAATGGGTGGATGGACCTATGAAGTTTTTAAAAAACAATATGAAATTCGGTAAAATACCCTTTCAAAGGTAGGGTCAGTGTGCATTCCATATGCTCATTAGTCCCATGGTTATATTAGGGCCTCAGTTCAGATTTTTTTTAAATGGACTTGGGTTATAACTATGAAGAAAAGCTAAGCTTAGTATGTTTTGTCCCAGTTTTCCTCCTTTCTTGAAGAAAGAAAAATAATCTTATTCCATAATTTTAACAGTATAATATATTTAAAATTAGACTATAAAATGTCCGAACATAAAAGTTCAGCTGAAAAACTATTTGGTTTCTTTTAAGAAGTTATGGGCTTCTACTAAATTTTAAGCAATTTTTTGCTGCACAGCATGCCTTTGGAATGATGAAAACTCAGCTGGTCCATCTGTGTGGTTTCAGAGGTTACAAAAGGGCACTTGGAGACTCAGTGGGAGAAACATCATGGGTAGTTCACCCCCACCAAAACTCTGTGCACACCATTGCAATCATAATCGTCGACTATTAAAGAGAAATATGTTTTCTACAGTTCTGGTTTTTCAAACTACTCTCTGGTTCTCCTTCACCAACTTCTTTATTAGAAGTAAACAAGTATTTCATTTACTTCTGCTGCATCATTTAAGCCACTGAGCTCCATTTCACAAATGATTTTGATACCAGGTCTGCAACAAGAAAACGCGGTACATAATCATAGCTACATGATTATATTGATCTCTCTGTGGACCACTAGGAGAAACCCACTCTCTCCTCTTCTTCCTCATTTTCCTCTGTATTAAATGATTTCCTTTTCATTTTAACTGCAAACATCCACAGACATGAGAGCTATGTGATAACTAGTTTTTCACCTTGAAGAGGGAGGGTAATGTTTTTTCTAAGTGCATGAAGCGTGCATAATTGGCCTTTTGTCTTGAAATGAAACAGAGAATCTAATGCTCTTGTGAGAGTCTGTGAATAGGTTCTTTTGTTGGAGCAATGACTAGTCATCGTGGGCTGCAAAAGATTCATTTCTGCAGGGAGTTTCCACACCATGTTTGCTTGAAGGCTGAAGAGGATGGATAAACTGAATCTCTTTCATATCAGTTCTCAGTGTTAATGATGCATCCCTCCATCCAGGTCTGAGTCATGATGGAAGCAGGCTTAGCCAGAAAGTGCAAATATTATTTGGCTTAACCATGCCCTGCACTTCCTGAGGTGGATCCAGAGGTGTTATCAGTCCTAATAAGATATGCATTGCCTCTTTTGTATTTTCAGTCTGCAATGCTTCAACAGGTCCTGGCTTCTCCCAAGGCAGACTGATCCCAGGTGAGGGGCCAGGCTCAGAGTCAATAAAGGAATGGTCTTCAGGGCAAATTAACTTTTTTTTATATAACATCTAGACCTATTCATTTCTAGTTTGTTTTTTTTTTTAGGTTGAGGATGCAGCACTTAAAATCATTCTCTTTGATTTTAAGTGCTGTCTTGCCTTGAAAAAAAGACAGCACTTATTTGTCCAAACACTGAACAATGACCAGCAGCAAATGTTCATATCTGTATTTTTCTTTTAAGGTTGATGTTAAGCTTGAAACATTTCTATCTGAACCACCCTCTGGCTAGGAGCTGTGTTTGTATCATGACAGTAAATGGCATCAGCTGACTAAAATAGAAAATAAATCTCATTCTGTTAGTTTGCCAAAAGTGGCCTGGACCCAGAGTCTGCTCTTTTGAAGCTGTAATACTTTAGAGTGCGAGGAAGCATTAAGTCATTTCTCATTTTCACACACGCACAGAAGAAGGCAAAGCTGTATATAAAATTAAAAAGGGCATAGGTTTTATTTAAATTGAAAGTGCCGCTGTAGTGCTGAGGGAAACTGCCAAGAAGGTGTTTAGTTTGTCCTCTGGACAGAGGTAAGAAGACAAGGAGTCTTAGTGGTGGAATGAGGAATTACAGGAAAGTATTGAAAGGAAGAGGCTAGCAATGAACAAGTGAGTTAGTCAGAGAGATGATGAAAGTACACAGGAGTACTGGGAGGCTAACAGCGTACTGCAAAGAGAGAGATGGCAAAGGAGAAGGCTTATAGTGAGTCGTATGTGAGAATGGACAATAAGGAAGGAAAAAAGGACTTGTATCGATTGGCTAAATAGAGAAATTGACCTGGAAAGAATGTGCAGCAAGTTAGGGTGGTTAAGGATGGAGATGAAAATGTACTAACAAGTGAAGAGAGTGTGTTGAGAAGATAGAAGGAGCTCATGAATGGTGAAAATGAGAGAGAGGACAGAGGGAAGAAAATTAATGAATGTAGAGGATTCATAGGGAGGAAGTGAGGGCAGCTGTGAAAAGGATGAAGAGTAGAAAAGTAGGTGGGAGAGAACCTGGAGAGGTGGAGGCATGTTAACTTCCAAAAATTAAGTGTCTCAGATCCATGGAGCTTTAGATTCTTAATTTTATCCTTTACATTTACTTAAGTTACTGAACAGATTAAGAGATGGTTTTACAGTGAAGTCTTTCAGTAATATTCTCATTGTGATGTTTGTCTGCCTGCCAGAAGGAAAAGAGTATTTTCCATTGTTATGGCCCAAAAGTGCCAATAAACTGACACTTCAGCTTTGGCATTTGCACTCTTTATTATTGGTTGATTGTAATATAAGGTTTTACTAGAGCAGTTATATAACCTTTGTGACCCTTAGCTGACTTTGGCCTGTCTCTGACCTCTGAAATCAACTCACTTTTCAGATGTTAACTTGATTAGATGCCTGCTATTCTTTCTACTTTCTTTCCAGTGACTGAATAGTTCCTTGTCATATCTGAGATGCTGTTGAAGATTTCCAGCTACAGGTTCACAGTAAGTTCACTAAGACACTGTTGCTGCATCATTATAGATCAGATACCTCATCTTCTGAAGGGAAAAAACTTCAGTGACAGTCAAACTCAGACAGACAGAAGAGAACAAAACGAGTAAAAAAAAAAAGAGTCTAAATTCTCAGACTTGCTTGAAATGAAATGTTAGTTTTGCCAAGTGTTGTCAAAGGTTCTGCAAATGCTTGTTTTATTCTAAGAATTTTTAAGGAACAACCTTTATTTATGGCAGTAACACAATTAAATGTAGCAACCTACAGAAGTGTAACACAATAAAGGGAGGAATCAACATGAAGTGTTATATTCAGGTTTTCTATCACCTGGTGCTAGAGCAGCTTCAGTGTGCCTTGGCAGTGGCACTGACATTGCTTTGTCCCATATGCCATCAAACTGTTCAACTCTTCGCTGGGGGAGAGGGAGAGGGGAAAAAGGGGGACATAGGAGGACAAAGTATTTATCTATTATTTATTAAGTATATTTTTTATTGTAACTGTAATATGACGGTGTACTGCTGCTGGAAACTAAATTTCCCAGAGGAACCTTCCCGAGGGATTAATAAAGTTCTATTCTATTCTTCTATTCTAGGAGACTTCAGTCAGCTGATTGCCAACTGGTTGTATTCTGGTTATATTCCTATATAAAGGCAAGGTTGCTAAGTGCCTATATCATTTTGCAGGTAATTTGCCGTCCTGCAGCAACTACGTCACTATTTGTGGAGGAATTTCTGAATTTTTTGTGAGGTTCTGGTTGGACTCTGAATGAAAGCAGTTAATGTGAAACTCACTGTGTGTAGACCAGTCACAATGTTGGCCTTGGGCATCCAGGGCTCGAGCCCCGGATGTTATTTGAATAGCCCCAAATCTCATAAAAGAATAGTTTATTAAAGGGCAGGTGTATTCAGACATCTTTTTATCACTGGTTATCATGGGCAAGGTCACATCTGAAACACTCCTGTCTCTGTCTGACCAAACTACCCTAATCATAAGAACCAATCACAGCAGAGCATCACTCTGGCAGGTCCAGCCTAACATCAGCGCCTGTGCTGATTGGTTCAACAAACTGGATTCAACAACGAGCGGGAGTCCAGCAGCTGTGCTGCAAGGCAGGTTGATCTGGTGGTTATTAGTTAGCTAAAACACTTCAACAATGGGTATAAGAAGACTTTTTAAAAAGGAAATGAGGAAGGCACAGCTGAGGGAGAGGAGGTGGAGAAGGAGCTGCCTCCTCTTGCTGCTGCAGCAGACACAGGGCATGAGATGATGACTGCCTCAGATACAAACTCAGGTTGGTGAATCTAAAGTGTTACTCTTACAGGTTAGTGCTACCTTCTCTGACACACTGACCACAGATTCACACACTTCTCACACTCCATCAGTCACACGTTCATTTTCTCATGTAGGCGGAATTGACAAACACATTCATCGCTCATAAAGAAGTTATTAAGAACATCAGGGGGAAGTGAGAAATAACCACAGATCTGTGATGTTGTAAACATGAAATCATGCAGCTGCTCAGAGTGACGTCAGGCTGCAGGGCGGTCGCTCTCCTTTTCTCCTCTCAAGTGGTGTACACGGTGAGTAACCATGGTTTGAAACTCTCGTGATTCCCAGTAAAAAATCTCAGGTTATTATATCCATGCAAAATCAAGAATGTACTCCAATATTAAAACCTACTGTATATGTAGATAGTGTGTATTACTGTTGTAACCTTAATAACACTGACTTTTTTTAACAAGGTCAATCCATCAGTCCATAGAAAATAATTGTGCACTGTGTCACACATTATTATTTCATAAGTAAAAATTTAACCCTTCACTTGAGTGTATTTTGTGTCATTTCTGCATTTACATTTTGTTGTGCTATTCAAAGATATGCATGTCTGTGTAGTCAGAGCATGCCTTTAAGAAGATGATAGAGGTTCATGTACTATGTTATGCTCCATGTTCACTGAGGATTAATGAAATCTAGTGGACATTTGAAGATGCTACACAGAATAGTTAGAAATAAATCAAATGTAGATGAATACAGTGCAGTGACAAAAGCAGCGCAAAAGGAAAGTGATTATTAAAGTACTCTAAAAATAAAATACTGCAAAACTAAAAGGAAAACATAAATTAACAAAAGAGGAAGTGATGCGACTGTGAAGACAGATGTCATTGGGTGGAAAGTGCACAGAATTCAGTAGGAATAAACAGCAACAGAACGCTGACTGATGCACATCTGCCGCTGCATTAAATATTAGCCTGTAGCCGCATTTAGTATTGACTTTGATTACTATTTAGCTCTTGTGACATGAAAGTGCATTGATAATTTGCTTTTCTACAATCTGATATTTGTTGAATAATTGGTTGAGTCAGTGTATAAAATAAGTTGATACAAAACATGTCTTAATACCTAATAATCACATAAAAAATTATAGATTTGGATGGAGTTTGATTGGCACATGCTGATTGCATTGTTCTTATAACCAGGACGGAGAGAGAACAGGAGGAGATTAAGAGTGAAGCAGATTGGTGAGACACCAAAAGAGCAGGAAATGTGAAGAAGAGGTGAGCATCAGAAAGACTAGTAAGAGGGCACAGAGTTTAAAAGGAGCCATTATGGCACAATAAAAGCAGAAGCTATGAGGCCAGGGCTGGTAAAGTTTAAAAATTGAACTAAAATGAATACTTGATCAACAGTTTTACTTTTTTTATTCCAACAAGAAGAACTCAAATTGCACTGATTGTTTATTTCAGTATCATTCTGTGACTTCAACCTTTAGGTAGCACATAATGTTTGACATTTTATATTAATTTTACTATAAAACATAGTAAATAAGTTTTAAAAGGAGCTGTTATCAAGTGAAAATCCAAAAGATTTCTGGGCTGGGCTAAGCCCCCAATGTTTCAAGATCCTTGCAACGCCCCTGGTGTAAGCAACAGATTTGCGATTTTCACTAATTTATCACAGTTAATCACTAGTGTGCAGGTAATTGCCAATTTAACCCCATTCAATCACATACTGATAGCAAATACACACTGATAGATTGAATCTGTCTTATTGCCATTTTATTGCTGTCATGATGCACCAAGGTCACTTTGAAAACAAGAAAATATTGGGGTCAGAGGCTAAGGATTTTCCCATTATTTCTCACCCATCTGTACTTTCTTCAGTTTTATTCACTTTTTTCACATAGTTGATAGTCTCACTGTACCTCTCATTGCATACTTTCACCTCACAACAGCAGCTGGAGTCTAACATTTACTTTCTAACATTTAACTTCTAACATTTATTGACTTACTCTAAGTGTAAAACCAATTGCTAGCAAACTTACAGCGCTTTGAGTGCTTACCGTATCATGAGTTAGAATCATTAATGCACTGGAATAACAGGAATTGAAGCAATCTAAAGTAAGTGAAGCAACCTAAAAACTGGCACCTGTG
>VUQS01060402.1:0-13970 GCA_015108495.1 Heterochromis multidens
GTCATGGTTTTCTTCTAGCAACTCGACCATGCAGCCCATTTTTCTTCAAGTTCCTCCTTATTGTGCATCTTGAAACAGCCACACCACTTTTTTTCAGAGAGTCCTGTATGTCAGCTGAAGTTATTTGTGGGTTTTTCTTTGCATCCTGAACAATTTTTCTGGCAGTTGTTGCTGAAATGTTTGTTGGCCTACCTGACCGTAGCTTGGTTTTGCCAAAACTTCCAGGGTATGTAAACTTTTGATCAGGGTCATTTGGATAGTTTCTGTTGTCATTATGATTTAAAAAGGACAAACACAATAGTTTGATAATAAATGGCTTCACCCAACCACTAACCATGAGTGAAAGAAAAGTCTCTGTATTATCATTCATATTCTCTGAAAAATGGCCAAAAAAATCACAAATTCTGCCAGGGTATGTAAACTTATGAGCACAACTGTAGACTTTTTCTGGGTCTAAATATAAAAAGTTGTCCTGTCAGCTGCGTCTCGTACACCTGCAGATGAACCACAGGAGAGTTTGATCTGCTGCTGACCTGCTGAGAACTCCGTGAAGAGATGAAGAGGACAATGATTTTGATGAAGGTGACAGGGTGCCATCAGTTCCTGTGATGTTTGAATTGTGCTTAATAAAATCCAGCAGCAGCTACTGCAGGCTGACTCACACTCAGTAGTCTCTGTATTTACTCAAGCAGTTAACAGATATGTACTGGTTCTTTTTCAGTAACCGATCAGCTGACTGAGAGCTGTGATGTCAGTTTGATTGAGAAAGGTGATGAACGCGGGTATGAAGGAAGTTTTGAAACAAGGCTCAAACAGAGACTTTCCTTCTGCTTTTTTCTTCTTCACTTCTGAGTTGGACGTCCTGCAGCTTATCTGGTATTTATTCTTATTTCCTGCTGTCTGGTGTAAAGGTCGAAGATGCATCCTCATACTGAGCCCTGCAGGAGCACATCAGACCTCCCTCAGTCTTCCATCAACCCTTCAAAAGTCCAAGTTTTTAGCTCTAACAGAAGGGACTATAGTATTTTAACATTAACGGATTGATTAATTAAATTGTAAAAGAAATGTATTACCTTACTTAAAATTTAAAAAAGTAATCTGAGTACTCTGACTCATTACCTCCAAAGCTGTCTCTGAACACATGAGACTGAATTCCCTTCTTCTTGTCTGTCCTCTTCTTTTTCCCGACAAGAGTTTCTGAGGAGTTTCTCATTGATCTGAGAACTGATGAATAATGATCTGTTCACACCTCAGGACTCTTCCGAGTCCTTTGAGCCCTTCCACAGGCTGATTAATGACCTATCAGTCAGTAATCAATGATAGGCCCTGATGCCCTTTAATCCAACTTTCTGAATGTGTTTCAGCTTCGAGTTTACAGAAAGTTTCTTTGATCAGAATATTTTTAGCTGACATCTTCTCTGTGAGTTTAATTTTAGAAGTCATTCTCACTGAGAGGCAGCAGCCTGTCAGATGTTCAGATTCTCCCCACTTCCTGTCATCTATCTCCTGTTTCAGTGGTGGATGTTCATATTAAACATGGTGAAAATTCAAAACAATGAGGTCAATAATGAAGTTGTATGTACATGCTCAGGCTTCAGACTGATGTAAACACTCAGTTTACACAGTTTTTTTTATACTTTTTGATCTGTATGATGTCACAGAGAGACAGCATCTTTATATGGCCATCTCGGGCACAGCAGCCCCGCTATCCAAACCTTCAATCAGAAGAAACTGAATGGAGACCCAAATAAAGAGGGATCATTTTGAACTATGAATCATGCAAAGCTGCTCTAGAGTCCAGGAATAAACATACAGAGCTGAAATGAACAGAATAGGAGCAGTTTAAATGAGTGTTTTGTTGTGTTTTGTCCATGCTAAAACTGTAACCACCCTGAGACAGGTGTGTCAAGGTGAGATTACAGTGACATCCTAAACCTGAAACTGAACCAGAACCTGAATGGGGTTCAGATTCAGAAGGTTTCTTCCTATAAGAACGATAAAGATTTTTGTAATGAGAGGGGAAAATGTTGGAAGGACAAAGAGGAAGGAGAAATGTTGTCCAAACACAGAATGATGGTGAGTTAATGAAATCCGGCAGATCAGATGTTGCAGGGATAGCGTTTGTGCTCCATCTCGCTCAAGAAACAGAAACACAGCAGGGTCAAAACCGGAAAAAACAGTCCAAATGAAAAAGATTTGTGAATAAAAACTTCTGACAGTTCCTCTGAGGCTTTTCCTGAAACTGGGACTCCTCGTTAGAAGAGTTCAGGCTGATTTAGGGGCTCTGAGAAAATGTTAATTTAAAGGAAAATGTGAAGACTCACATGAAGAAGCCGCAGCAGCTTCAGTCAGACTCATGTGACTCCTCCCTTCCTGCTGATGGGGTGGAGCATAACACTCCCTCCTCCTCTTCAGAGGGAATGGGGTTTGTGTGATAGATGGTGAGCAGCAGCAGAGAGAGAGTCAGAGCTGCTGCTGGTTTCAACCACCATTTCATCAATAATCAATCATCATAATCTGATGTGATTTCTATCAATAACCTGCAGAGCCACAAAGGACTCTCAAATCAGCAGCTGGAAGGTAAGACCGCTGGTTTATGTATTTAAGTCCTGAGCTGATGTCCAATAAAGAAACAGCAGAGTTTAGAGTGAGGAGAGTGTTTTCAGATTACTGGAGCAGATTTAACGGGATGAAGAGCCACTTCAGATTAACTAAATCCTTTAAACTGGACTAAAATATGTTTTTATAATCACACATGAGTATCTCCAACACGTTCCTGGTGTGTTTAATCTGTGTTTCAGGTGGTAAAAGCAGAACTAAAGAGACAGATTTTTCTTTTCCTCAGGTTTAAACACTGAATCAGCCTCTGCTTCAAACTGAGTGAAACTTTATTTAACTTAGGCCGTTTACATCGCAGTAATGTTATTGTACTGATTATTGGAAAATGATTGGCACTAACAGTCTGACAGTTATATTTGATTCATTTGTCTTAGAATTCAGATTTTTGTTAAAAATGAAAAATGAAATAAGAGCTCACTCACGTTCTGACAGGTTTTGATGATGTCATCAATAATCAAAGCGCATTACAGGTGCGGTAGGTAAATCACACCTGAGGTCAGAGAGGACAGGTGTTTAAAGTAAAGTTTTATTCTGTTTATCTCGAAGGATCTCACCGGGCTTCTCCTGGGAGTGTTCGTCTGCTCCTCGCTGGACAGATCGGACCATCTTTTTGTTGGGCACCGTCTGCTCCCTCAGAGATGAACTTTCTGTGTTTCTTGAGCATGCTCACTGTGTTCATCCTTTTCCTGTGGGAGCAGTCCAGCTGTGGGGCAATGACCCTGAACTCAGTCGCCCTCCCTCAGGTGTCAGGAGGAGCACCAGGAGGAGGAGCTGGTGTCTACTCCTCCCAGAGCAGGAGGAGGAGGAGCTGGGTGTGGAACCAGTTCTTCGTCCTGGAGGAGTACACGGGAGATGAGCCGCTCTACGTTGGAAAGGTACAAACTGTAAATTTACTGATTTGATTTGAATGACAGCTCCAGGTCCAGGGCCCATGTAGGTATACCAGTCCAGATCTACGTCCTGGTTCTGATCCTGGTTCTGTCTGTGTTGTAGATGTGGGGTTCAGATGTGTCAGTGCGAGTGTCTGAACCTGGAGCAGATGTTTCCGTGCAGATGTGTCCGGCTTTGTTCCACAGACAGCAAATTTAAAGTTTCCCTGAACTAGAACAAAAACTCGTTTTTATTTCCTGTCAGCAGGTCACAGTCGTCTCCTCTTTGTTTAGTAAGAAAACTTTAAAGCATGACACAGACACATTTTCTGTGATCCAGAAACAGAAATACAAACAGAAACCATCAAAACACACCACACCTGATCCATCCTCCAAACTTTCCCCGTGTTCTACAAAATAAAATTCCTCAGTTAAAAATCAAAGGGATAGAACTCTGAAGACCTCACTTTTACAGACACCTAAGGTCTGATGAATCTTTCTAAGTGGATTCAAGATATGAAATGTTTTTTTATCAGGAAGGTCTTCTTAGGACTGGATTAGGACTTTTCCAAGAACAATGCAGAACATCGGATATGAAACTGGTATTTGGAAAACATTCATTAGGAGACACTCCAAAGATGAAAGGGCACAGGGTGAGGGAAATAAAAGTCTTTAGATGTTGGGAAAGACTCCACTTTGGGCAGCGTGTTTGTTGTGACATGGACAGATGCACATGATGAACGAGAACTACTTTTTAAGTCACTTTTTAGACCTCTATGAACTATATAAGGTCAGCACAGGTCCAACTGAGAAGAGGGTCTCTTTACCAGCTTCAGCCCTGTGTCCTTTAACCAGAAGGATGCCTTGAGGCAGCTGTGGCTCAGGAGGTAAAGCGGGACATCTGCTAATTAGAAGGTTGGTGGTTTAATCCCTGGTATATAAAATACTGAACCCTGAGTTGCCCCCGGTGCATCCATCAGAGTGTAAGTGTGTGAACGTTAGGTTAACAGCACTTATGAATAGGTGAATGAGGCTTGTAGTAAGAAAGTGCTCTAAGTAGAAAAGTGCTCTATAAGCACCAGTTCATTTATCATTCCCAAAACAAAGATGATTGTGCAGATACACGTGAGGTTTTTAAAGGTCAAAACATTAAACAAGTGATGTTTAATTAAAACGAAACAGTCACGTTTCAGGGTCAGCTCCATCTCTGAAAGCTCATCTTCTCAATAAGAACAATAAGAAACATTTGTTGTACTGAACTGATTTCCTGCAGCTCCACTCTGACCTGGATAAAGGTGATGGACAGGTGAGGTACGTCCTGAGCGGTGAAGGAGCAATGTCCATATTCTCCATCGATGAGGACACGGGAGACATACACGCCATCAAAAGGCTGGATCGGGAACTGCAGGCATACTACACCCTGAGAGCTCAGGCTTGGGACCGAAACACCAACCTGCCGCTTGAACCTGAGTCCCAGTTCATCATCAAGGTCCAGGACATCAATGACAACGAGCCCAAGTTCCTGGACGGACCTTATGTGGCCCGGGTGGCTGAGAGGTCACCTGTAGGTGAGTCCAGACCCAAAACAGGTCCATTTTGTCCTCTGAGGGCCATTGATATGCTCAGTGACCTGATTCGAAACAGAACTTTGTTCCTGTTTGAACAGACAGATTTTAATATGTGAGTGAAGTCAGTGGAAACATGGTGAACTCAGGCTGAGCTTCAGCTGCAGATTTTTTTCTGTCTGATGGATTTTTACAGCTGATTCATTTCTATTCTGACAGAATCTGTCGTCCAGAAACTGAAGTCACCTCTGCTGAATGTGAATTAGATCAGCAGTGATTCAGCAAGCAGAAATCAGCCCACTTTCACTGGCTGCTGCTTTTAGTGTGAAAAACTGATGTCAGACAGGCTTTTAATGTGAAAGTCTAAAGGCCAAACCAGAGCTGAGCAGGTTCTTATTGGGAAACTTACAGAGAGCCTTGCCAATACAAAGATAACACTGGACGCTTAAACACCTGGATGAGGTGTTTTCTGTCCTCCAGGTGAGTCTTCTGTTGTTGGTCCCATTGCACATGCTCACTAGTGTTTCCCTGTTGACCCTGAAACTTTACATTGAGATTTCACTCAAATCTTTTGCTGTAGAGAAGTTTTATGAGCAGACCACCTCAGAATTAAAACAGGATGCAGAGTAAACTCCACCCCCTTGTGCAGGTGGAGGTGTCCTAGGGGACTGGGACTAGAACCCTTTCAGCTCTGAAATCCTCCATGACACAGCCCAGCACTGTCAGCAGTCCCTGTATGAATAAAGTCTGATTTTTTTACAGGTACATCTGTGGTAACCGTGGTGGCAACAGACGCTGATGATCCAACCTATGGAAACTCCGCCCGCCTGGTTTACAGTATCCTGCAGGGGCAGCCATATTTCTCTGTGGAGCCAAAGTCAGGTGAGCATGTAACTGTGTAACACCAATGCCACAGACACAATTCAGCTCAATTCAATTCAGTTTTATTTATATAGCACCAAATCACAACAACAGTCGCCTTAAGCCGCTTTATATTGTAAAGTAAAGATCCTACAATAATACAGAGAAACCCCAACAATGAGACGACCCCCTATGAGCAAGCACTTGGCGACAGTGGATTTTTGAGCTGCTCTTGGCAGATTGCTGGTTATTACTGAAGTGAACTGGCTGCATCTTTGTAAATAAATTAAAGTGCATTATTAGTAGATAATTTGCGAATAATTTAGGATGGCATTTTCTCATCTCCTCTGCTAAAGAAGGCAATAAAGGAAGCATTGAAGCTCCTTTCCTTAATATTCGGAGAATTGGAATAGCTCTTATTATGGTTGCCGTGCAGATACTTCCGGGTCACATCTCTCAGTGAGGAACCTTCCTCTGAAACATGGACTACTGGAGCGCACCCGAGGAGCAATGAGAGTGTTTCCTGTTCTCATCCTGAAATGAGTTCATTAGCTGCACAATATAACAAGTTCCCTCAGAAAATGTTGCAAACTTTAAACAGGGGTTAGGGTTACATGTAAAACACTTTGAGTGCTACAGCTGACATGAAGCTGAATGTAGTGAAGAATATAGCTCTATTTAACTGACACTAAATGCTAAAAACTTCAGTTAATCTGATTGAAATAAATCCAATTTTTTATTCTGACCTCCTTCTGTAACATGTCTCCTGTGTTGGAGGAGGCTCTCGCCTTTTTAACTTGCTTCAGGTCTTTTCTCTTGTTTTTTTTAATAAAAATCTTCAGCGGTCATTCTCTGCTTCTCCAGCTGTTTATCAGCTCTGTTCATGTGCAGCATGATGTCTTTAAGTTCAGTTTTAAAACCTCACAGTATAACTGCAGCCCAAGGGCTCACAGTGTCCCAGACACCAAATATCTGAAGGCTTCAGCGAAGAATCGCTCTCAAGGTGAACATAAAGCTGAAGATCAAGACTTTTTCACAGTGAGTGATCCAAACTGACTTCACGAACCCTCTGAACGCTGCTGCTGATTAGTTTTATGTCTTTGTTTCCATGCAAAGTTCCACATTTCAGTTTTTAGAAATCCTTCAGTCAGAACATGGTACAGCATCTTCAGAAGGAAACTAGTAAGCTAACTTCCTGCCAACCTCTAACTCGCTAAACCTTGTTAATCCTCTTTTTCATGGACGTTAAACTTTATTGTAGCAGCTGGAGAACAGCCACACTGATCATTTATTGGACCATTTTAACTCTCAGAGTTTGTTGGATTTTGGGAACTGAGACAGCTTTTGGACCAGGAAATGGATAATGATCGATAATACCATCATGTCAGGAGAAAGGCGCTGAGGAGGTCTGCTTTAATGCTTAGTACAGACACCTAAAAGTGCCTGAAGTACCCATCATGACTGATTTTACCCATGAGCCTTTGGGTGCAGAACTGTGCGTGACCACCTTCACATTAAATGAAAGCAGAATGCAGAAGTTCAAAGGTAAAGGTTCACACCTCCTCTCTGACTCCTCCTTTGCCGGCACACAGATCAGATGTAATCAGATTACAGCAGATTAAAGTGGATTAAAACAGCTACAGCCTCCTCTTCCTCTGAAGCTGCTTTATTTACTGTGTTTGTAAATGAGGTCGCGTGATGTCACTTTCACGTTGGTCTCCATCCTGCAGAAAACATGTATGACCTCATTTGTGATGTCAGTGTGTGGGAGATGATCAGGCGCAGCTGGATGTTGGCGTGTGAATCAAACACGAGTGTTTCATGTTGATTCTGTCACGTTAAAATGTTTCACCTCATGTTTCTCACCTGCACGCTCCTCCTCATCCTCACCTTCAGACTGTACTCAAACTCAGTCTTACCTGTCTGCAGGTGTGGTGCGGACAGCTCTACCTGATATGGACCGGGAGCTGCGGGACCATTACCTGCTGGTCATCCAGGCCAAAGACATGATCGGTCAGATGGGAGGTCTGTCAGGAACCACAACGGTCACTGTGATGCTGACCGATGTCAACGACAACCCACCTCGCTTCCCCCGCAGTGAGTCTCACCTGCAAGTGTCCTGATAACACCTGTTCATTGATATTTATTTTTCTCCTGATGTTGTCCTTCTGGTTTCAAATCCAGCAGAGTTTCTGTAGAAACAGCTTCTTCAGCTTCTGAGCATCACCTACATCTGTGTGCTGGATTTTTATTCTAACACTGAATCTGCAGGAGTTCAGAGGTTCATGAACTTATTCAAATAGCCTCGTCCTCAGCTGACCGTCTTCAGCAACAAACTAACATGATGTTTTGTCCTGATGGGGTTGCTGCAGGCACTCATCCAGGGTTCATCTTCTGTGTCTCACAGAGAATTACCAGTTCACCGTCCCAGAATCCACACTGGTGTCAGCTGTGGTCGCAAAGATCAAAGCTCTGGATGTGGATGTTGGTCCAAATGCTGAGATGGACTACAGGATCCTGGATGGAGATGGACTGGGAACCTTCAGGATCCTCACAGACCCCAACACACAGGAAGGACTGGTCACCTTGCTCAAGGTACTGATTTCTCGGAGCACGTTTTGGTTTCTTTGTAGGTCACAGAAATCTCCAGTTTTGGGTTCTGATGTTTCTGTCTGAGTTGATCCAGCTCTCAGGACATGTCCCTGTGATCACTGCATTATCATGTTAGCATTGGCCTCGTGTGACGGCGCTGTCCCAGAGGAGGTCCCTGCTGCTCAGCAGCTGCTCACAGCTGTTTAAATTTAGCTCACTGTGTCTGCTGCAGAGGAAACAGTTTCATTTCTCTGGTTCTGATTTTAGATTCATCTTGTTTAAATAAACGTTTCCTTCCTGTTTTCCTCCGTCAGCAGTCGTGTCTTTACCTGCACGATGAGTCCAGTGGGACTCTGAGACACCTGTGGGCTAAACAGGTGTCACCTTCAGATGATCACATAACCACACTTTACCTGGTTTACTGATGGCCAGGCAAGTTTATTTATATGGCACCTTTCAAACACTGCAACATGTTGTACAAAGTATAGATTAAAAACAACAGATTTAATAGAGAGGAAGTGGTTTCTAGCTTCTTTTTAAAACCGGTTAGAGTCAGACTTCATGGGTGTTCCAGCAGTGGGCAGCATAGCAGCTAAATGTCATTTCACCCTGTTTAATTTCATATCTAGGCACCACTAGCTGAAAGCAGATCTCAAAGTCCTGTCAGGCTAGACCAAAGTCATTTAGTGAAAGAGACAAATACATCTGGGTAAGTCACCCTGTATTCTTGAAATATTTGACTTAGAGAAAGCATGTACAGATTCAACAAAAAGGATTCCAGAACTGACCCTTGACCCTTCGTAAGGTGTGGTGCTTTTCTCTGATTTACACCTGCCAATAGAAACTAAATGATTCCTGCCTCCTAAGCATGACCTAAACCATCTAAAGATCACACCTTCCAATCTGTCTAGTAGTATATTATGTCAACAGTATTGAATGCTGCACGAAGGTCTAAGCAATGGGGGGTTAACCTACCTGAGTCTGTATTCAGGTATTCGATGCTGTGATGCTGACCAAAGCATGACTGAAACATGTCACAGTAGCAATTAACATTCGAGTAGTTCATAATTTGATTAAAAACAACTTTCTCAATAATCTTATCAATAAACGGATAGTTAGAAATAGGCCAATAATTATTAAGCGCAGCAGGATCCAAATTTCTGTTTTTCATGATTCAGTCTTTAATGATGTACAGAAAATACCAGAAAGGAGAGAATTTGTAAGAACTGAAAGTAGATTTAGGAAAAGTTGTTTATCCAGACAGCAGGTAGAAAAGTTAAGATGGAACACCATATTCCATATTTAAAACTCAAAGTTTTAAATATGGAGACTCTCTAAGTAATCATATAGAAGTTTTCAGCTTTCCTGCAGTTTGTCTTCTGATTTGCTGCTGTGACGTTTCTCCACTTTTAACCTTAACAGGTGTAACATCATCAGAGTTAAACTGATCATCCTCAGACTCTGCTGTTAGACCAGGTGTTGTAGCAATGGCATCCATTCTCATTAATGCACCTCTTTTTGAGGCCCTTACTGATTAAATCAGTGTAGGACTGTGTGAGTGCAGATCAAACATCTCAGATCTTCTGACAGCAGCAGGATAATAACCGTGAACACTAAAATCAGCTCAGATCTGTAGAAACAATTGACAGCATCTCAGAGACTTAGTTGTTAAATCATGGCTGTATTCATTACGGTAAATATTCAGTAGAACTCGGATCTCCAAGAAGACCAGCCTGCACTCAAAGGCATCTGTGATGTCATGTCCTCCCTCCTCATCAGACTCTGGATTTTGAGACCAAGTCCAGCTACACTTTACGTGTTGAGGCATCCAATCGCTACGTGGACACTCGTTTCCTGTCGTCGGGGCCGTTTAGCGATGTGGCGATGGTTAGGCTGCAGGTGGAGAACGTGGATGAGCCTCCACTCTTCTCGACCACCGTCAGCCAAATGGTGGTCTCAGAGGCGGCGCCGGTGGGAACTGAGGTAGGATTGATTTCAGCTCATGACCCCGATGCTTCCAAAAGTCCCATCAGGTAAGACATTGACTTGGTAAAATAGATGCAAACACGTTTATCCCAAACACAGAGAAAACACCTGTGCCTGTCTGCAGGTACGCCATCGACAGGAAGTCGGACATGGAGCGTTACTTCGACATTGACAGCCAATCAGGTGTGATCAGGACGAGCAGATGTCTGGACAGAGAGCTCAACACTCTGCACAACATCACCGTGCTCGCCACTGAGAGCTGTAAGTCACATGAAATCAGTTTGTCTTCCTGTGAGCGCCAGGTCTACCTGACAGGCATGTCTCTGTGTCAGTGGATCAGTCTCAGGTGGGGAAAGCTGTGGTTCTGGTCTCTGTGATGGACGTTAACGACAACGCTCCAAGCTTTGCCATCGAATACCAGACATTCGTCTGTGAGAATGCCCAGCTCGGACAGGTGAGGCTCAACTGTGGCTTACAGACAGGTGTTCACAGACAGGTAAGCGTGTCCACAGACAGACAGATGAGCGTGTTCACAGACAGACAGATGAGTGTGTGCGGCTGCTGCAGCTGTGGCTGTGATGTCACTGACATCAGTAATCTAAGTTATTTACTCTGAACGAGTTGCATCATCTGTGAGATCTTTTTAATCTGTTACTGAGCCAGATCCAAAAGTCCTATCAGCCCCTAATCTCAGGTCACATGAGCATCAGTGACTGAATGTGCCTCTGATTTTCTCTCTATATTTGATCTTTGACCTTTAGATCATTGAGACTCTGAGCGCTGTGGATCCGGATGAACCCAAGAACGGACATCACTTCCTGTTTTCTTTGCCTGTCGAGGCAGCTGGGAACTTCAGCTTCATCCTGAGAGACAACAATGGTACAGTTTTAAGAGCATGTGTAGCCACCCTTTGGGGTGACTGTAGCTCAGGAGGTAGAACAGGTCATCTATTAATTGGAAGGTTGGTGGTTCAATCCCTGGCTGCTCCAGTCTACATGCCAAATATCCTTGGGCAAGATACTAACCCCAAGTTGCTCTCCGATGCATCCATTGGAGTGTGAATGTGTGTGAATGCTAGATAGAAAGCATTTAAGCATGGAAAAAAAGTGCTGGTGTGAATGAAGCATGTTGTATAAAGCGTTTTGAGTGCTCAGGTAGAGTAGAAAAGCGCTATATGAGAATCAGTCCTCTTACCATCTTGTGCCAGAACAGAAAGTGACGTCACTGGGTTGGTTGGCTGCTGATAATAGACTTACATTACAGAACCGATAACTCAGTGGACAACAAGGAAACTGAAACTAAAAATCAGTCAGAGTGGGTCACTTTTGTACTGCACCTGGCTGCAGCAGTGAGTTGATGTTAAAAGCAGGACATACTGTCCACTTTCACTCTCTGTCTCTTTACCAGTCAGTGGTTGTTCGTTGTTGGCTAGCTGAATTGAAACAGGAGAATCCACCTATTAGCTGTAATGTTTGGGTTTGTAGAGCACTTTATAAATGAGGACTGTGTGGAGGAGAGCCTGTTTGACCCGGTGGTTCACCTGACCGACCAGCTGGAGTTTGACTCTGTCCTCTCTGTGTTTGATTTTTCCTCATCAGGTCAGGTGGACAGACCGAGTGGCATGATCTCTTTTAAAAACCAGCCCACGTTTCCGCGGATTTAAGAACGATTACCATGAAGCAAAAACATTTAATTTCATGGCAGATAGAATATGGGGGTTCCATGTAGCCTCTCCCACAGCCCCTGATGTTCTACCTTTGGACCCAGCAGTGTTGTGGTTCTGTGTTGGTACCAGGTTTTTGGTTCTTTACTGGTGGAAATGTGTTTCTGGTTCTGAATAAGGCACCAGCTCCCCCTTAAATAACATTCTCTGTGTTCCACCTTTAAAGCTGATCTCGGTTGATGATGTTGACGTTGATCTGTCTGTCTGTCCTCAGACAACACAGCGTCCGTCCTGACGCGGCAGGCTGGGCTCCTGCAGCGGGAACAGCCGCTTCACTTCCTGCCGGTGGTGATCTCAGACGGTGGCAGTCCGTCTCTCAGCAGCACCAACACACTGACAGTTACCGTCTGCAACTGCGATCTCCATGGAAACCGCCGCAGCTGCAGCCAGGGGATGTCACCGCTGCTGCTGCCAGATGGCCTTGGCCTTGCCGCCACCATCCTTCTCACCTGTCTTCTCACACTGCTGGGTATGACCTGAGACAAATTCCTGCTGCTTCAGGTTAAGCGTAAAGTAAAGTAAAGTAAAGTCATAGACAGGAAGTAGAAGCTGGAGAACCTGGTCCACTTAGAGCTGATCCAGAACAAGAAACGTTTAGTTTTCAAACAACTAACAAGTTTGCACATGAGAAAAATTTTTAATGAACTACCTGAAGCTGAAGTTGATCAAATCATCAAAGTGATGAAACTAGAACCAAATTTGAAGTCACCTGAGAGCAAAGAGCTCACCTGCTCACAGGCACACACCTTGACACCATCAGGGGACTAACCCAAATACAGGTTAGACGGGCTCAGCTTTTGGAACTCAGGTCTGTCACAAATGTGGACTCCCAGCAAACATTTCCATGCCCAGCAGTCAGCTGACCATCTCTAGTGCCAACGTCAGAGACGTAACCTCGCTGTTTTCAGCATCACCTGGACGATCTTGTCGTGTTTGACTTTAAGAGGTAGCGTTAGGGGTTAGGGGTTAAGGTAGGGTTAGGGGTTAGGGGTTAGGGTCTGGTCAGGTCTGTGAAGATACTGCCTGACCACCAACATTTTAATGACCAAATCAGCTGCAAACCCAACGTTGTCTAAAATAAGCAAAGACACATTTGATCTGATCCTACATGGAGCTCTGATTTAGATGGAAACAACATCAGTTCAATTCAGTTTAACTTTATGTACACAGCACCAGTTCACAACACCACCAGTCACCTCGAGGTGTTTTATACTGTAAGGTCCAGATCCTACAATATTAGAGAAAAGCCCAACAAACAGAATATCAATCCTGACTGAAGTCTTAAGAGCTTGAAAGAAGGTGACTGGACTTCTTTAAGTTATTTGAAGATATTTCACCTCTCATCCAAGAGGCTTCTTCAGTTCTAAAACCAAGACGGTGGTGGGAGTCAAAGAGTAGGTACTGGTCTGGTCTGGGGTAAAGGCGGTAGTATGTGAGGCGGTCAATGGCTTTTTCCTTTCAAGTTTTTGTAAGCAACTGATGACTTTCTTCTTGTAGTTGCTTGTGGGGTCTCGCCTTAGGACTTCATAAGTATTGCTGTCACTGAGGAGTGTAAAACTTGTGGTTATCCCAACTGGGCCTTCATCAAATCAGCGAAGATGCGCAGGAAAGAAGGTCAGACACCAACTAGGAAGAAACAGGATAACAAACTGAACAACATAGTCATTCCTTATGTAGCAGGTTTGTCAGAGAAACTCAGAGGAATTTTCTCCAAGCACGACATCCCAGTGCACTTCAGACCCAGCCACAGACAAA
>VUQS01060403.1:0-16858 GCA_015108495.1 Heterochromis multidens
GCCTCTTTTTGTTAAGAAAACTAAGATCGCTTGACATCTGCAGTAAAATGCTGCAGATGTTCTATCAGTCTGTGGTGGCAAGTGTGCTGTTCTATGCTGCAGTCTGCTGGGGAGGCAGCATCAGAAACAAGGATGCAAGGAGACTGGACAAAGTAGTGAGGAAAGCTGGCTCTGTGATTGGAGCCAGACTGGACACGCTGGGGGAGGTGGTGGAAAGATGCACACTAAAGATGTTAGAAGCCATCCTGAACAACTCTGATCACCCACTTTATAACATCTTCATGGAACAAAAAAACATCAGTACTGGAAGACTCCTCTCTCTCCATTGTAAAACGGAGAGATACAGAAAATCATTCGCACCCACAGCCATCAGGCTTTACAATTCTCATATAAATAGCAGATGAGCTGTCAGACAAATGAATTTCCCTCTGGGATCAATAAAGTTATTTGTATTGTATTGTATTGTATTGTAAATCCAGGTTTGGACATTTGCATTCTTGGATCAAACTCCTAGGGTAAAGTCTAAAAAGTGCAGGGGTACAATGCATGGGAGAAAACAGCTACAGTCACTCATCTAAGATTTAATTTAATCTAAAGCTGACTTGGGAAATTAATGTCATTATCATGTGAAAAGCTACTCTCCCACTGAGTGAGAGCTTAAAACTCACTTTTCAAAAAGACCAGAGCTGGCCAATTTAATACTGCACAGATGCCTGGCAGGCTGCTTGATATATAATAAGCAACCACAGTTCAGTAATTAGAATACACCGCTAATGATACAGGACTTAGCCAACACTTGCCACACTAGTACTTTCTAGTGACACAAAGTTATTACAAACGACAAACAAGCACCTCCATTAAAATCTAAGCCGACAAAGTGCAAAGCTTTTCCTGTTGCACAAAAAAACAGTGGTAAGGATGTAGAATCCTCTGTATGCCACTCACTTGGAACGGGTTCCATGTGTAGGTGACAAACTTCTGCATTATTTTCATCAGAATCTGAATCAGAATACTTTATTAATCCCTGAGTAAATTACGTGGTTACAGTTGCTCCAGGACAGTAAGAAAGTAATTAACAAGTTAAAATACCAATATTAAATAAAAATTTGGGGGGATAAAGGCAGGAGCAACTGAACAGGCTGCATGCCGGTTGACACATTCATATAGAATATACAAGTGAATCAAAGGTCAAAGATGAGATTTGATATATACAAATGTAGTTAGGGCCTGATCACTGACAGCACATTGGATTTTTTGGGGCCTAAAGATGTCATGATATTTTGTACATGCATCAGAAATGATGACAGTTTGTATTTGTTTGAATGTGATGGGTGCAAAATGGCTCTTACAAAATTTCAGCAGCCCCATTGGTGCTGTTTCTCAAAGCTTTGGGAGCATCACGTGACCTCCTAAAAACTACAGAAAATCCTTTTAGACCCATGCCCTACACTCAACAAGAAGTTCAACATTTTGATTTAAGATGAATTTAAAATGCAGTTTTGGTGCAGTTCTTTTAATTTCCAGGTACTGTAGTTTAATAAGCTTCTTCTAGAGATTTAATCAAATGTTTGGTCAGTTTAATTTAAAAATATTTTCTATGCTAAATTGCAAAACCTTTGAGCTTTCATTTAAGGGCATGTCCAAGGTATCATGGAGAATTTCAATGTTTCGACTAAGAAGAAGAATTTCTTTAACAGAAGGAATCAGCTGTGCTGCCACATGATAAGAATTTTTTAAATTATTATAATAATTATTATTAGTAGTTTTGCACATTTTTAATTTTTTTTAATTATTATTACCTTAAGGGAGAAACTGGGTTTATGATTTTATTTATCCATCCTTCCTCCAGTAACTCACCCAGTCATTTTCTCCCCAGAGTCACAGACAAAGTCAGCTCAGGAAAATTTTCAGCTTGCTGAAATGCTCTGAGGCAGGCAACAATTACAGATAATCATTCCTGGACGCTGGACACTCTGGTGACAGTGGCAGAGAGGAGGACTCTTAACAAACTGCTGGCTATTATGGACAATGCCAGGCACCCTCTGCACACTGTCATAAACAAACAGAGGAGTCTGTTCAGCAACAGGCTGCTTCTCCCTAAGTCCAGGACCAACAGACTTAAAAACTCCTTTGTCCCACACGCCATCAAACTGTTTAACATAGGAGGACAAAATATTGATTTATTATTTATTTATTAAGTATATTTTTTATTATAACTGTAATATGACGGTGTACTGCTGCTGGAAACTAAATTTCCCAGAGGAACCTTCCCGAGGGATTAATAAAGTTCTATTCTATTCTATTCTTCTATTCCTTTCTCATTAATATACAAAAAGCACATGCACATATTCACGTCTATTCATTTTTATGATGAGTGTGGTACGAAACAGCAAATGTAAGCATGCATGCTTATTTACTCCATGCATAGCTGGCCTATCTGATGATTGTTGTCATGATCATTAAAGACCTAAATAAAAGACAGCTTGAGATGCACCATCAAAGTTGAAGAGATGGACCCCCAGAGCAGCAATAGTGTGTTTCTCTTTGTTTCTACATCCATAAGTACTCTCTTTGCTTTGACTGATACAAACTAGAGCACTGCTGTCGTTTTGTACTTACTGAACCTAAATGCTGGAAGCTGCTTGCACCTTAGCACATAGAAACTGATGAATTGACTGCCTTCAGTGCAGGGAGAAAACATATTACTTTAAAAAATATGCCTGTAACGTCAAACTAAACTAAATCTGACCCAAACATATTTCTGTTTAATATTCAGCATGTTTAAATGATTGCAATTAAAGGTCTAATGGTAATAGGAGGTGTGTGTAAAAAATCCAAGGAATTCACATGGAAGTGTTTTTCATGAAACACCAGAGTAAAAAAAATATGTATTGTAAGAGCGAAGGGCAACAAAGCTTTTAATGTGGCAAGACAGTAACCAGTATAATTCCTATCTTCATTATCAGCAGTAATGATGCAGGACTTGCCTTCTACACACAAACATTGACTGATTATTAGTAAAAGAAAAGGCATGCTGCAACTCAGGAGAAGCACTGACAAGAAATGACTAAAAAAGGATCATGTGAAATAATTCAATATTTTATCCTTTGAAGTGTAAATTCATGTAATCTCAAAGAATACTGGACTCTATTCTATTTCTGAGTTTGTTAACCCTGAGATGAGGGAAACTCTGGGTTTTCTGTTCCAGAAAAAAGTTAACTTAAACTCTTAGTCAGTTACCGGGGTAACAAATTCTGTGAACTTAACCTGTTAGCTGACAGGTTTTCTTCAAACTCTGAGTTACTCTCTGACTTTTCCCTTCCTGCAGCAGCTGAACCAGCTGACTGACACACATTTTCATTTCAAGAAACTGAATTTCATTCATAAAGTTGTGATCAAAGCGCATAGCAAAGTGGATTTATCAGCAGAATTTTACATTTTACCGAACCCTGAAATCCCAGTTAGACGTTAGTTTATTTTTCGCAGTGCTTTAATGTCAATATAAGGACAGAGACAGCGAGTGTTGTGGATTAATTATCATCTCAGAAAAAAATAAATAGGCCTCGTCTGCATCTTTATAACTCTGTGGACAGTAATGGGCCCATTATGCCCTCATGAACAGTGGCAAATGCCACAAGAGATGCTGCAGTCGGCACCACCAGTTTGAAGACACGAGTGTACGATCGTGTCAGTTTTTTCCGCGATTTCAATGATATGTCAGTACAGAAGCTCAGAGATTCACAGATTATAAAGAGGGAGATGTTGCAACAGTTTCAAAAGATGCCACTTTCTGGGGGAAAAAAAAATAAAAATAACAAAAAAACCCTCCAAAAAAGCCCTGCAATTTCTTTGCTTCCAGTTTTGACTTCTTCTCCTCCTTTTGCAAAGTACTAGCACCCTCAGCGCTGGTATAAAAGGTACAAAACTGCAGCAGCATCACTGTTTGGGCGTAACACGACCAATGCAGTGGGTGTAATGTGTAAGGCAGCTGTCAGAGTATCAGCCAGTTTCCCTGCACTGGAAACAGTTACTGTGCATAACAATCACTGTTTAAATAAAACTTAAATGTATAACGCTTTAGATAGCACACTGATCAATGATCAATCATTTGTGGTGTTGTAATTGGCAACACTGTTGGAAAAACGTGTAATGTTGGTATCTTGGAGGTGATGTGAATCTTTGAGTGAAGATGAGGATGAAATGACTTTAAGATTTACAAAAAAAAACCTAAATGGATTTTAAAGTGATTTTTTTAAATGCAGGCTACAGACAAAATTCAGGTTGAAATATGTTAACAGTTTGAGATTTAATCATTTTGGATCCATTCTTAGTGGCTTATTTTGTCTCACCACAATCTGTATTCCTTATTCAAAATGGCTCATCCTCCCAAAATTATACTTAAATGTCTAAAATCTATCTGACCTACATGTAGATACCTCTATACAAGCTTAGAGATTTCTTTATATTTTTTGGGCTGCTTTTTGACCTTTATTTTGATAGGAGTGACAGAGAAGACAGGGAAGCTTGGGAGAAAGACCAGGGGGAAGACACACAGTAAATGGCCTCCGGGCAGATTTGAACCCAGGCCTCCACCTTACCCTCATGGCATATGGGTGTCCTACTCAAAAGCTAAACCTGCACCTTAAGCTTAGAAAATTCTTATAATATGTTTTCCTCTACTGATATAGCTTTACATCTATTTAAGACTTGGAAAGCTGCCCTGCATTTTTTTTACGTTACATATTAAACAGTTACTACTGTTTATATATACATGTACACATTGTGGTCCACTCTGACAAACATTCATATCCCTGGCTCTGTTGTTATGTATGCGTTGCTATGGTGAATCCTGCTATCGGACCTGCTTACTGTCTCTACTCATGCACACGCTTAACTGAGGGTGAACATACTCAGAGTTGTTTGAACTTACTCAAATCAGCTGCTCTGGGGGGTATTCCGGGAAGCATGTTCAACAAACTCTGAGTTTAAAAACAAACTGAGTTGATTAACTCTGAGATCGGCCACTCTGAGTTTCCTGTTCCAGAACAGCTGATTTGATTGAACTTACTCTGGGTTCAATCAACTTTGAGTATATTCACCTTGAATAAAGCGCGTGCGTGATGCCTATAAAAAGCCATCATCAATAGAGTGCTGATTCTGCGATTGACTATGGCAACTAGACCGAAAAAAACGCTCGACTTACTTCACCCTGCTTGAACTGGATGTTCTGCTGCGTGCATATGGTGAGAATGAACATATTTTTTAGGAAAAAAGCAATACAGCTGCAGCAGCAAAGGAGAGAGAATTGGCGTGGGCGAGAATTGCAGCACGTGTAAATGTGTAAGTTTAAATGGAGTACTACATTCATTTGAATACTGAACCACATTTACAGACCAATATCTATTTATAATTTTTCTTTAGGTGCAAAGAGGACTTGGCAGCAGCTGAAAATGAAAAATAAAAACATAGTTCAAACAGGTAAGGTCCACTTTTGTACCTTATTTTGGTTTTCATTGTGGTAACATATTAAGAAAGTATATGAGCAAATAAAAAGAGTTTTAATATCCCGCTTAAAAGATTAAAATTTGACAAATGTGAATTCTATTTAGCTAACAGAAAGAAGGCAGAGGCTCGCAAAACAGGTGGAGGGCCACCTCCACCACTTCTGACTGAGGTAGAAGAGCTTGCCCTGAGTCAGAACACTGGACGCCCAGTGGAGGAACTCCTGGAGGAACTTCCTCTGAGCCAGTCACCCCCCAGGGCACAAGTGCCTACATAAAATGTTTATATATATATATATATATATATATATATATATATATATATATAAGTAATCTCATTCAACAGTTGCTGATGGTGTCATCTGCCTTGTTGAGCCTTCTACCTCAACAGAACCCCTTCCAGCCCTTCCACCTGTAAATAGTCCACTGAGTGCTCCTGAGATTTTTCTAAAGAAAGTATTCTAAAACAGAATGTTGGTCTTCATCACAGGACGATGGTAATGATGATGAAGATACATTGTCTGCCGAGAGAGATCCAGATAGGCATACCGAGGAATACATCATGACAGTGCAGATATTTTGGTTCTTGTGTGTTGTAGTTGAAATGTGCAGTGAAGTTATGACAATGAATGGAAAACAATCTTCATATTCTCCTTTTTTTTTTTAAGAGCATGACCAGACATTATCAAGAGGAAGCTCTGTCAACTGCGACAGCACATATGAACACAGTGAGATGTTCAATAAATGAGGTGCAATTCTGCATTTTCACAACTTTTTTAGAACTTAATTTAATGCCATTTGTATGTTTCCCAGTTACCAGTCAAAGAAATTTACAAAATGCACCTCATCCAAAAAATGACAAAAACTGATAAGGAAATTAGATACTTGGAGCATCAGATTAGGAAGACAGATCTGGAAATTATCTTACTGGAATACCAGTTAGAGGTACAGTAGGTAACTTGTCACAGGTGAACTGTCTAGGATAAATCCTGTTTTTGTAGGAAATAAAGAAGAATGACTGAAATGTGAATAAGACATTTTTATTTATCCTCTGGGGGTGGGGCAACCTAATCTGAAAAGTAATTATAACAAATGTTGTCTCTGACAGCTCTTCCATCATAAAGATCTCCAGGGTCAATAGGATGATCTTCCTGAGGCTCATTCACGTGTATGGCAAGGTGTTGCTCTCCTCTAATCGAGGCAATATTATGAAGAACAACACATGCCACAATGATGTCAATATGATTTCAGTATGCCTATTGTCATCTCTACCTGGGCACGGGTCCTGCAGTGGGCCACATTGAAATGCTGCTGGTGACCTGGCTCAGGGTCAGGGTAAGGGGTCAGCAGAGAAGGCTGGCATGGGTATACCCTATCACCCAGCAGGTAGCCATCAAGCTCTCCTGTGATTATAGAGTGGATACATTTAAACATTGTTTAGAGAATGAAAACATAAAATGTAAGATATATAATTACCATTTGCAAATCTGTTGCTCAGGGTAGACTCCAGATACATCTGAGCATCATGCACTGAGCCAGGCCATTTGGCTTCAAGATTTTTTTGATCTTAGTAGTACACATAATGAGAGAAATTAGTTGCAGTTAATTTGAATGTATTGTCTCAGTTACTGTGAGATAAGATAATTTCAAATATAGTCATGAAGTACAACTGAATAATTTGTTCATCAATCACCTGCTATGCGGTAGAATTCTTCTTTGGTAGTCCTTATTGGCTTATGGCCGGGGAATACTACAAAACTTTGTAGCAGGTGTTTTAGAGCAAGGCACACCTTTCTAACTGCTCTACAGACCGTTGCTTTCCCAATTTGTTCTGCATCACCAATGTCATACAGGAAACTCCCGTTGGCAAAAAAGCGAAGGGCCACACAAAGAATTTGCTCCGATGTGAGAGCACTTGTTATATTTGAGATGTATGGCTGGAGAATGTTGTTCAGATACATTAACGACTGTGACGAGAAACGGTAACGCTCAAAAAGGTACTCATCTGGGAATGAAACAACATCTAATCGGGGTCTCAAAATCCTCTCACGACATAACGCATTGCAAATTAATTGTGGTTCCACATCAGTTGGATTGAAAAGGAATGGGCATGCCATGTCCAACTTTGCTTCAGGTTCAGCAGTAGGAGGGCGGCGACAATGTGATACTCAGACTCTGTGAATCTAACCTGCTTGCTGGCAGGTTAGATTCAACAAACTCTGTTTGTCATGGTTCTGGGTCTTCGACTCAGTGTTTTGGGTTTACTATTATTTATTCTTTAGAGTATCTTTAGTTTTGTATTCCTGTTTGATTTAAGAAAGGATTTATATTTTAAGTCTCTTAGTTTTGATATTAGTTTTGATCTTTTGTTCTCCTTATGATCCCGGTCTGTTTCACTAGTCATGTCTCTGTCTCGTCTCTGTGTTCTGTCGTCAGTCTTGCCTCCTTGTTTGTTTACTCTTCTGTTTCTGTGTCAGTCTCTCCCCAGTCTTTCAGGTCTCCAGGTTTTTTTATCACCAGAGTCAAGTTCACGTGTCGTAGTCTGAGTCTCAGTGTGTGTGTCACTTCCTGTTTTACTTTGATAGTCCCTTGTCTCTAGTGCATTATGTTCAGTTTTGCTTCCTCTGTCTCGTTACTCCCTGATTTAGCTCACCGGTGTTCCCTGGTGTTCTCCATCCCCCTGATTACCTCGTGTGTATTTAAACCCTCAGTTTTCCTTAGTTCTTTGTCACGTCGTTGTTGTATGTTTACCCCGCTGTGTGCTTCCTGACAACTCCTCGTGTCTAGTTCCTAGTTCCTGGTTTTTGCCCTGCCTTACCAGAGGTTTATGTTTGTGTTTTGGTTTTGTTAATTATCAGTAATAAAGCTGCTCTTTGTGTTTGAGCCTGTCTCCAAAGTCCTCCATTTGGGTCCTCACTCTCCAGCCACACAGCCAGCTGTGACACATGGTCCTCCAGTCTTCCTAGCCGACCCGCTCCTTTCTCTATCTTTCTCTCACTCTGGTTTCTCTCTCTCTCTCTCTCTACCTGTCTATGTTGAGTGTGCTCTAACCACACCGTTTTAGAGGCAGGTCTATCTCCCGCTTCCACCTGCCAGCTTGTTGCACCTGGGCTGATTACCTCACCTGTGAGGGATTAGGTAATCAGCTGCTCTCTATTTAAGCTGGAGGAAGACATCCAATCGATGCTGGATTGTTAGCTGAGAAACAGTAAGTGGAATTGGTTCTCAAGTTCTTGAACATTTGTCTGCTTTGGCTTGTCAAACCACGACTTACCTTTGTTCCCTTCTGCACAGGATATCTGGACCCTGGGTGTGAGTAATCCTGAGAGGGAGTGATCTTGTGGAAAGAGGGATTGAGGATCTGATTAAGCTGGTGCGTTCTTGTGACTGTGAATGGGAAGTTGTGGATCTGTCAGCTTTGGCGCTTCATTAACTGCAAGATCTTTGTGTTGTCATTTGTTGTTGAATCATTCACTGTAAATAAATGCACTGAACTGTAATTCCACGAGTCTAAATTTTGAGTCCATCTGAAACCTTAGCATGACAAAACTGTTGATGAGAAAGCTGCATTTAAAAGTCTCCCACATGTATTCATTACTGATTATTTCCATGACAGAACTTCTATACTGTTTTATGTAAGTTACAAATGCTGATCTGTTTCTGCTTTAACCCTCCTTTAATTTATTTATCTATTTATTTAAATAAAACAGACATCCAGGAAAAAAGTAAATACAAAGTTTTACGTATCCGCTCATTTATCATCTTCTATATCTATGGCGCTCACAACAACAGCAAAGTTCGTGATTCCCTTTGAAGCTGGAAATTACAGCTGAGGTTGTTCTACCCACATACTGCATAAACAAACTAAATGGCAGAGGAAAACAAAACATTCATCATTATATGGTTGGCTTTTGTACGTTTATTTGTTACGTGGTTCACAGACTTCAGCCCTGTCTAACTTTGAAAGATTTTTCAGTAATGGCTCACCGCCAGACAAAATGTTTTAACTATAAAAATGAAAGTCTTGAAATGTAAACCGTACACACAAAACTAAATGACATTGGGGTATTTGTCAAGACTACCAGCACGCAGACATGCCAACTTGTTTATGATTGAATCTTTTTGGTTCCACTGATGTATGCAGGATACACTGGAATAAGGGTTTACAGACAGTTAGAAAAAAAAAAGTTGTAAAACTACAAGTAATCATGTGCCATTGTCTCTTTATTGCAAGTAATGGTGACACTAAGTACTTTAGATAGTAGACAATAGGTTTTCTAAATTCCAAATGCACTCTTTCATTACAGTGTTATTAGTTTAATATCTGCGTAAGTATTTAAGCTGAGAGGGGAAGGAGGAAATACTAGGGAGATCAACTTTTAGAATGCAGCTAATAGCTGACAATAATTAAGGGTTGGGTTTTTAAATCATTTCCACAATTAGCACTTACCTACATTAGGAACTGCATGCCTAATTTGATTATGGACACCATACAGAACTCTGCTAGGAGAGAGATAAAACCAGCCAAATTAAGACTTCATATTTAAAGCTTTAGAGGCTCACAGTTCCTCTTTAGTTTGCTGCTGTAACCTTTGTCCTTGTAAGATCACACAAGGTGGAATACAAAAACTGAATAGTCAGTTAAACCTAAAATTTGATTCTTCCCACACAACATCTGTGCTCTAAGTACTTTCATCCACTCATTTGTAAAACATACAAGCTATTATTGACCTTAAAATCTAAGTCTGTTTGTTTATGTACTTTTAAGGAAAATAAAATAAATAAATAAGTAGATACAGCTTAAAAAAAAGAATAATTGGCTTAGCATTGGGCAATGAGCCAAGAATGAGTCTGATACAGTGTAGAAACTTTGTCAAGTGTTAGAATTGATATTCATGCCCACTCACCCCTCCTTTTTAATTACACTAGGGCCTTTATAGCTTATGACATATCACTATACGTACATATAGGACCTTGGGAGGCAGGTGTGTCACCTGGGTGGGGTTGCTATGGTGGCCCCACTCACCTCTTCACTGCTGTGTGCACCTCAATTTTATCAGCACTTTAGACATTAAGGGTTTTTATTTTTATTTTATTTTTTATTTTTTTTTGGGGGGGGGCATCGGTTCACAGCGAAGAGTGGGTTGATGTGGATGGGTGTGTGTCTTTGTGCATGTATCTTTGTGCATTTTTGCATTTATCTTTGTGTGTCTGTGTGTGTTTATTTTTGTGTGTCTCTGTGTGTGTGGCCTATTTGTTTGTATGTGTTTGCTCTCCTTTCTTCTCCCTGCCTGTCAGCTCTGGCATTAATACACAATATATACATTCATGTGAATAATGAATAAAAGACAATAAAAAAAAGAGAAATTGACCAACAAGAGAGTTATATTGAGAGCTATAGAGAGTTTATAGAGCTCCTCTTGGCAAAGCAAATGTGTTTGGCACAACAGGACATTCGTTTCATGATTCTGCTTGCTGAAGTTGTCGGACAGGACGGGTTTAAAAGAGAGAGAGAGAGACAAAAAGAATAGATATTCTAATCTAAGATGATTTTCAGCGAATTGTTGTTATTGTCATTGTTATATGAAAAAGACTGTGTATTAATAAAGCACTTTTATCCAAAGTATTAACAATTTACTTTTTAACTACCCCCCGTTCATCAATGAGCTACCTTGGCCAGTTCTTAGCCAGACCATCAGAAGACATTTGGTAGTCAGGTTTTTGGGGTTCATTTGGGTTACACTTGCATTGTTACAGTATGTCAGATGTTAGGTAATTGTTTAGTTAGAAGACTTGTTGATTTTTTCTGTCTCCTGTTCTTTTTTAGATTTATATTTTGTCATTCTGCTCAGCTACCACAGCAGCCAATTCTCAGGGCTCCGTCTCCCGATGCTGCTGGAAGTGATGTTAACTCCCTGGGAGCTGTCAATCATTTCCTCTTTCTTCCCAGTTTTAATCTTTATTGGAGGCTAGACCAGTGCTAAAGACAGGGCTATTATTCATACAGCTATCAATCAGAGCCAACACTTTTCAGTGAGAAGTCTGAGTGAAACCTGCCTGCTGGTTAGTATCAGCAGCACCAGTTAGTACTGACAGTCAGTGGCTATAACGTGAATTTAAAAAAAATAAATAAATAAATAAATAAAAAAAAAAAATATATATATATATGTAGGAAATTAATAAAACATCTTTACCAATCTGTCAACACATTTGATGAAAATACTCACACCACAACCAACCAGAAAAATGTGGATCATTCTGGTGTTGCTCATTCTCTAGCTACACCTACATCCTCCAGAGGATCACATTAGAAGTAATGTCTATACTACTGTCTATAATAGGTGATGCTCATGGCAAAAAAATCAAAATATGATGTTCAGCTTCTGAAGGATATTTTTTCCTTTGTCCTTGGTTCAAAAACCTGTTTTAATTACAATCAATGGACTGCTTAACTTTATCAAACTCAAACATGTCTATCAGATTTGTTTTATGATTGTTAAAAAATCACAAACTCCGAGAACTAATTAGTCAATATGACTGCAACCCTCTCTTAAGCACCTCAGTTATTATCTAAATAATAATTAATAATAATCAAGTATCGTTATTATCTAGATATTCAATGTATTCCATTTAAGAAGAAAAATAAGCCTTCATTATCTTCAAAGCTGATTTATTTGCCTCAACAAAAGTTACCACCTCTTCTTCATCGCACAAGAAGTATCTATATTTGAGTTAATTATTGTACTCTTTATTTCCGTTATGACTGCATGTGGTAGCAGCTCTTTGTCTCATCTATAATAATGAACAGCTTTTCCTCACACAGTAAATAAACATAAAATGGTTTATGTATTTTCAGCATAAGTGAAGAGTGGGTATCTGTTGATTTCACATGTACAGAACAAGCATTCATTTTGCCTCCGTCAGCCTCACCACCGTCATCTTTGCTCTACGTCTGTGATGCTGACAGGAATCAAACCAAGGCCAAACTTTTAGAGATAGCAACACAGCTATGGGACCCATGATGAAGGCCAAAGATTAATTCATTCATTTGTGCAAAGTAAACTGAATTTATGAACTGATGAATACAGTATTTGGGGCACCACTGAAAAACTTTAGCTGCTCATTGTTCCCACTCTTTCAACTCTGACCTCCAGCGAGGTGAGAAGGACACTGCTTTTCTGCGCTAGCCTCTTGTCTCCAAGCTCTCGTCTGTGTGCTCTGCAATGCAGACACACTCAACAACCTTCTAACTGCAGCTCCATGAGAGCCTGCAGAAGATTCCTGGTTAGCTTGTACCCACCACTAGCAGCTAAACCTTCATAAAAACAGTTCTAACTCTAATAACACAGACAACAAGTGGAGTCATGCTTTTCTTTGGGCCTGGACCCCAAAAGGGACAGCTGAACTGGACTGCGAGGCTACCTACTGTAGCTTGGACTCAACCAACAGAATCCTGTTCTACAAACAAACTGATAACTGGCAACCAGCTGGGTACAGCATAGCATAGAAAAACAGAAAAGCATTGTAATGGTTAAGTATTTGGGTTTCACACCTCTTAGTTTATGCAAGTTATGCTGTACACATATAGGGTCACGCATGCTAACTAATAACCTTACTTATTAACTGGGGATAATTATTCCAATAAGATCACACCTTTTATGTGGCTCAAACATCAGTGTACATGATGAGGAAATTCAAAGCTCCTGCCACACAAGCGCTCAACAACCAAGTGTTCGGGACTGAAAACAGCCACTGTACACATACTTAAGAGTGTAATTCAGAAACAAATATTATGGTGAATCTTCATCACTAAACCTCATTTGACAAAAGTATGATAAAAAAAAAAATCAATTTACATTAAGTTTAAGGATTATGATTTTTATTATTATTATTGTTGAAAAAAAGTTGTTAAAAAGTTCTGGGCCCAGATCAAAAAGGTGGACCCAAAATGTTGCTTTATTTTTTCATTGGGAAAGTATATACTTTTAATGTAGAAAATAAAAAAACAATACATCTATATATTTTAATATTCAAAACAGCTTTAACATTAAGAAGCTCTGAATAGTCTGTGGATGTGTTTTCTTTTTCTTCTTTAATTATATCACTCCTTTAACCTGTTCTTATCAGGTAGTTTACCAACCAGCTGTAACAGCTTTTTACTGTTTTTCTTTTTCTTTTGCCTTACCACCTGCAGCAACGGTCAAATCAAATTTCACAGATCTGCTGACATATGTCTGTAGAAACCCATGAAACAAATGTAATGTGTCCTAGTGCTGAGAATCTTCTCTGGTGCTGAAAGAGTGTGATATAACAGGAGAATCTGACAATGGGACGCATTTCTGAAACTGTGATGATTAAGGAACTCATCTTTTGAAGTGATGCAGGAAAATGCAGTTTACGGGCTGTGGGGTTGGAGGCTGTGGGAGGCTGCATATGGATGCAGATGAATAAAACATTTCCATATCTGTTCATAATCTTGCTTATCATAGACAAACTCACCAGAGGCAAAATCAAAACAGCAGGTGTCTGAAACACCACATACCCAGTAAATGTCAGAACATTGATTCACACAGTGGACTACGTTTTACACACTGCTGCATTAACAATATTCAAGTACACCGACATAATACTATTCTGTACAACCTCTTTATTGTGGCTACAAAATCAGTGCAATAAATTAATTAGAGAACTGGTAAGTAGAGCAGGTGAGGTCAGAAAGGTCAGACGTGCTTTCCCACAATCTAGTTGATGGAGCAGCATGGAGAAAATAGACAGTTCACTAAAATTATATAAAAATCCACTATAGAGAAGTGAGGAAAAAAAGGCCACACTATGATTAAACAGGGAAGATGCAATAAAAGGATTTACAGAGGAATTGAAACACTCAATTGCTTATGTGTCAGGTTTTATCAACAATATACAAATTGAGGGCCACAGCTGAAGCTATCTGAAATATTCAGTTTAATTTTCCATTAAGATATGTGATTCAATGGGACAGCTCACATAAAACAACCTGATACAGAGTGCCTGTTTAAGGCTTATTTTCAACCTACAATCAATCGAAACGTGATAGTGGAGAAGAATATCACCACATGCAGTAACTACAAAGATATGAAATGATAAAGCTTGTGAGATGTCAGCTGAAAACTATATTGAGGCAAAATATTAGTCTGATCTGAAACCTAGGGAGAATAAAGTTTCATCCACTTCAATGGTGAAATGTGATCCACATTGTTAAACAACTTCATGCTGTTGAACCAAAATGGTTTTTTTTTTCTTTTTAATCAGTAATAAATAGGATAGATCATTAGAAGTTTGGCATTCATAACTTATTTACTATGCATAACACAGCATTTATTAAATATAGTTGATTATTATTTTGACTACTTTTTTTGCTCCAATTACATTTTATTTGAGGGGGGAAAGTAAAATGACTATTATCAAGTATTGAAGAATAAAGAATTAACAGTATATTGTAGGGCTGCAACGATTCATAGATTAACTCGAATAACTCGATTATCAAAAATCATCGATGCAAATTCCTGTAGCTGTGTTTGGTGGTTGTAGAAATGTTTTTTGTGAGCTTTTAGCTGAGATTCAGACGTTTCTGTGGATACCACACGTCTATATTTACATAACAGACCTGGTGTTGTGTACCGTGAAACCGGATGTTCCCCCTCCTGTCCCCAGTACCAGGAGCATTGGGGTTTAACAGGTTAAGACAAAAGAATTACTTATCTGAGTACTCGATTAATCAATGGAATAATCGATAGAATACTTGATTACTAAAATAATCGATAGCTGCAGCCCTAGTATATTGCTGGTATTCTGTGTGCTACTTACAATGAGTTCATGTTCATTCAGACTAACCTTGTGTTGACTATAAGTATGTTGACTTACTGCTTGAGATCTTCCAGATATGATAAGTCAAAATAAGCAACTCTGGTACAACCCAGTAGTCTTTAATGAATGTAAAGTTTTATCAGTAATGGCAAACATTTTATAAGAAACGTCTAAGCTTTTGTACATTTTAAATATTTCAGTATAGTTTTGGGAGCATGAGCCATTTTAAAGAAAGGACACAGATTGTGTCGGGACAAGTTAAGCCATTATGAATGGATCCGGACGAGATGAGCTGGGAAATGACTGGAGTCAAACTTGATCTGAGTCTTATCCGGTCTGAATCCACGATCCTTATCTTTTTTGAATTCATCCTGCCGTGCAAGTGGACTCCAACCTGGACACGGTTTGCTGAGCCATTACGGAGCTTATGATATCTTTAGGATCCGGTTCTGGGTCGACCCACTGAGACTGATTTAGTTGATTGGAGTGGAAAATATGTCGAGATTAGGCTAATACTCAGAATTTTCAGACACTGTACTTTAAAAAAATGTTGACAGTGTTTAATGACTGAATCTCAATCTGAACAAATTTCAATAAGAGATTCTCAGAACCAAGACTGTCTCCAGCTACATTTAAAAACTCACTTTAAAATACATTTAATTCAGTTTTTGTGTCTGAAAATCATTTCAGCCTCATCTTCACTCAAATGTTCACATCATCTCCAAGATCCAACCGTGACAGACTTTTTCATTCAGTGTGACCAGTTTGTGACACAGCAAATGATTGATCACTGTGTTCTGTGTCTAAAGCTTTATACAGATAATTGCTATTTAAACAGTGATTGCTGCAATAACGTAGGGCCCAGTAGAGGAAATGCAAATTGATGAAATTTGATGATGTTATGCACTGCAGATGATGAGAGTTGCAAAGCCTTTGCAATTTGACGTTGAGGAACATTGCTTTTGTAGTATTCCACAATCTTTTTACGCACTCCTTCACAGATTGGAGAGCCTCTGCCCATCTTTACTTCTGAGAGACTCTGCCTCTCTATGACATCCCTTTTATAGCTAATCATGTTACAGACCTGATGTCAATTAACTTAATTAGTTGCTAGATGTTCTCCCAGCTGAATCTTTTTGAACTTTCTTGCTTTTTCAGCCATTTGTTGCCCCCGTGCCAACTTTTTTGGGACCTGTAGTAAGCATCAAATTTGAAATGAGCTCATTTTGTGCATAAAATTGTAAAATTTCCCTGTTTAAACATTTGTCATGTTATCTATGTTCTGTTGTGAATAAAATATTGGCTCATGTGATTTGGAAGTCCTTTGGTTTTCATTTTGTTCCAAATTTAAAGAATGTCCCAACTTTTCCGGAATTTGGGTTGTATGTTAAAATGTTGGGAGCAAAAGTAAACTTTTGTCAGAAAAATAAATACTATACATCAGTACCTAATTTAGCAGGACTCATTTATGCTGTTTAGTGCCACAGATTTCCTTCCTATAGCACCTAGGCCAA
>VUQS01060408.1:0-12553 GCA_015108495.1 Heterochromis multidens
CTGCAGGTCATTCACTAGGTCCCCCCGTGTGGTTCTGGGATTTTTGCTCACCGTTCTTGTGATCATTTTGACCCCACGGGGTGAGATCTTGCGTGGAGCCTCAGATCGAGGGAGATTATCAGTGGTCTTGTATGTCTTCCATTTTCTAATAATTGCTCCCATAGTTGATTTCTTCACACCAAGCTGCTTACCTATTGCAGATTCAGTCTTCCCAGCCTGGTGCAGGTCTACAATTTTGTTTCTGGTGTCCTTTGACAGCTCTTTGGTCTTGGCCATAGTGGAGTTTGGAGTGTGACTGTTTGAGGTTGTGGACAGGTGTCTTTTATACTGATAACAAGTTCAAACAGGTGCCATCAATACAGGTGACGACTGGAGGACAGAGGAGCCTCTTACAGAAGAAGTTACAGGTCTGTGAGAGCCAGAAATCTTGCTTGTTTGTAGGTAGCCCCACTATATGTCAAGTATATTAAAATGGGTTTCAGCAGGGCAAATAACAAAAGCCTGACCTTTGCGCTTGTTTTTACTGCACTACAAACTTCTTAAAGTACATTTAAAAAGAACAAAGAAAACAAAATGAATATATATTGGCATTATTGATTTTAATCTGGGACCTTCCAACCCTTCTACCTGCATATATAGAAAGTCTGCATGCAGGGAGAGCAGCAGCAAGACCACATAAGTGAAAAGAGCAGGAATTAAAGAACGGGGCAGTTCTCTGGCAAAAATGCCGTGTTGTTGTCAGATTTCAGAGAACGGCCAGACTGCTTCAAGCTGATAGGAGGGCAACAATAATTCCAATAACCACTTGATACAACCGAGGTATGCAGAAGAGCATCTCTGAATGCACATGTTCACACCAGGTGCCGTCAGCTAAGAACAGGAAACTGAAGCTACAATTTGTATACAATTACCAAAATTGGACAACAGAAGATCGGAAAAATGTTGCCTGGTCTGATGAGTTTCGATTTCTGCTTTAACATTTGGATGATCGGGTAAGAATTTGGTGTAAACAACATAAATGCATGGATCAATCCTGCCTCAAATCAATGCATCAGGCCTCTGGTGGTGGTGTAATGGTGTGAGGGATATTTTCTTGGCACAGTTTGGGCTTTTAGTACCAACTGAGCAACGTTTAAATGCCTCAGCCTATCTGAATATTGTTGTTGACACCATGTCCATCCATTTATGACCACAGTATCTTCTGATGGCTATTTCTGCCAGGATAACGTGCCATGCCACAAAGCTCAGATCATGTCAATCTTGTTTCATAAACATGACCGTGAGTTCACTGTACTCAAATGGCCTCTACAGTCACCAGATCTCAATCCAATGCAGCACCTTTGTGATGTGGTGGAATGAGAGATTCACATCATGGATGTGCAGCAACTGTGATGTTGCTGTGATGTTGTTGTGAGCCAACATGTGATGTGATCACATCAACATGCTCCAAAATCTGAGGAATGTTTCCAGCACCTTGTTGAATCCATGCCACAAAGAGTTAAAACAGTTCTGAAGGCATCCCAGTACTAGCAGGTGTACCTAATGAAGCGGACGGTGAGATTATAAACAGGCTGAAACAGTTTAAATGGCATGCCCCATTTGAGACTTGCCTCTAAGATTCATAAAAGGGAATCAACTGGCCCTTTAGCCAATGTGGCTGGCTGAGTTTAAGTGTACAGTGTGCCAGAGTTAGTGCTATGCTTACTTTGTCATCATTTGGTCTTGGTGTAAAACTGTTCTCTGGTCATACAACAGGTGGTCATACACCTAGACAAGCTCCATCTACTGGGGAAGACCATGAGATGATATTGAAAAAACCTGATCTTTAATTAAGAGGGTTTTTTTTTAAAACTTCTTTTGAGGATAGTCATGTAACTATATTGATATTCAACCATCCTGTTATATGTGTTGATTCAGTACATAAAATGTTCAGTAGTGTCTTTAGTTCTTAGACAGCCCTTTGTTAGGTCTGTATACATCAATGATATATAGAAAGAACACATGACAGAAAGAAAATTAAACAGACGACTCAGAAGTAAATTACACTTTTGTGAAATGTGTCCCTTTCAGGATGTCAGTGAGTTTTCCCACAAACTGCTTGACTGGCTCGAGGATGCATTTCAGCTGGCAGCCAGTGGAAAGTAAGTCATGTGCCCATGGCACCCACATGCGTGGTTAGTCATTGTCATCTTCAGTGCACTTCTGCTTGCTAAATTCATTTAAAATAATGTCATGTTTTACTTTTAGTAACGCAGAAGATAAACAACATAACCCCATGGTCCAGCTTTTCTATGGTACCTTTGTGACAGAAAGAAGACAAGAGGGTACGAGTTCTGAAATCCTTTTTTGTACTGGTGTTCTCATCAGTATGAATTTTCAGTCATCCCCTGGTATGTGATTTTTACTTAGGTAAGACAGTATGTAATATTGAGCAGTTTGGCCAGTACCCGCTGCAAGTCAATGGCTTCAACAATCTGGATGAATGCTTAGAAGGTGCTATGGTTGAGAAGGAGATCGAGTCAGTACATTCAGATCATCATGTCACATCTGGACGTGAGGTGAAGAATTTCATAAACTTAAAATAATTTCTCTATGTGCAGCATGCTCAGCTAGAGTTTGTGAAATTGAATGATTTGCTAAGAAACTCTTTATTTATTCATGGTTGCAGAGATGGTTCAAAAAGCTACCACCAGTCTTGACATTTGAACTTTCGAGATTTGAATTCAACACCCAGCTTGGGCGCCCTGAGAAGATACACAAGAAATTGGAGTTTCCTCAAATCATTTATATGGACAGGTGAGTTTTATACCGATACAAAAAATATCAGAATGCAAGTTAATTTGGGGGCTTCTAGACTAGCCTTGTTGATAACCCAGGCAGCACCAGCTTCCACCAGAATGGTGTAAACTGGAACTTTACTCCATCTGTATGTTACGATTAAGAGCTTCTACATGTAAATATTTCAGTATAACTTACACATATTTTTAATTGTGGGAATATTCTGGTCTTTCTGTTTACAGATATCTTCACAAAAACATTGACCAGACCCATGAGAGGAGAGGAGAAGTAAAAAAACTCAAGGAGCAACTTGCAGTCCTTCAACAGAAACTTGAGTGGTAAGTCAGCTGAACACAAAAATACAATTTTAAAACATCCATTAATTTTTTTAGATCAAATCTTAGTCTAATTATCTCTTTTCCTCACTCCCAGTTATAAAAACTATGGCTCAGGGCCTACAAAGTACCCTCTAGCTGACATGCTCCAGTTCGTTCTGGAGTTTGCTACTACCAAGCCGACTAGTATTTCTCCAGCTGAAGACTCGAGGCAGGCTGCATCTTCACCAACTCCTGCAAGTCACCCCCTCAGTGAAGCCATCGCCAAAGAAAGCAGGTGTTTACTTTTTTCAACTCTACTCCGTTTATAGCAACAGCAGTATACTCACCAAGACAATAACTGGGATCTCAAAAATGAAATTATCCTTTAATAGATGCAGTAAATTGTTGTTACTGAAGAAAGTACCATTTGTTTAATGAAGTAGAACTAAGACCTAGCACTCAGGGATTTAGAGACAGGGTCTGGTTCCACACAAAACTTCAAAGTTCCTCCTATAGTCCTCTCTCTGATTGGAACATATTGACAGGCTTGTAACTGGTCTGTTGTTTTTCTTGCTCTCTTCAGTGATCCCGGAGAAACAGATTCATCAGAGGGCCTTGGTTCCAGTGTTTCCAGTTGCCAGAGGACTCCCATATACAAGCCCTTTACTCAGTGCAGACAACCCATTGAATGCCCACCACACCCAGCCCCTCACAGCATCACTGAAGAAGAGCTGCACTTTGTTAAGACCTGTCTTCAGCGTTGGAGGACTGAAGTGGAGAATGACATAAATGGTATGCTAATGAAAATTCTCTTTATATACCCACACTAATATTACCTTAAAGATTTAATTATATGGCCTTGTAAATGTAATTCTTATTTGTATTATATTTTCAGTTGTTAAGCTGAAAAATGCTCCACTTTATTCTTAATTATTATTTTGTCTGTCTTTTGGTGGCTTACTAGAGGGTTGATAAGTACAGAGTAAGTAAACCAAAAAAGTCCATTTGCATACTATAAAACCAAAACATGGTTTGTTACCTTGTCTAGCACATTCCACATTATATAAGCTCCACTGAACAGCCAGTTATAAAAGAAAAAATTGTGCTTAAAGATATTCTTTAATAAAACTGCTGCCAAACTGGGTGCAGCAGATGATGGTGCACTAATGTGGGTAGCCTTGACAGTGAAATTGCAATGAGCCCCACACTTGCCAATGGCACTTGCTCTGCTACACTTATCCTCTGTCTTCAGTGCAATAAAATACATTTTATTAAATACAAATGTTGCAGGTGAGTAAAGAACAAAAGTGTACTGTGTGAAAATGGCACCTCACTGGCACAGAGCGGTGCACCTGCACAAAAATAGAGCCAATGTTCATCTGCTGACTGTGACTCATTCCAGTCACAGACAATACATCAGAACATGTTAAAATGTCAAGATGAGTCATATTCCTCTGAGTACCAGTGATAGACACTTGCCCAGCTCTCTCAACATTCCCATTATGGAACATATCACATAAAAGGTAGTACAGCTATACAAGTATTCAAATTAATATTTAAATTAGCTTATTTTTTTTATCGGTTGTGAAAATAATTTCCTTTCAGGGTTTATGTTTATTTTTTGTATGTGTGCTTGTTTGCCAGAACTAAAGGCCAGCATTGACAGGCTCACTCAGACGCTCGAGGGCATGTACTCAGACAACAGTCTCTGCCAGGTAAGGCCTGCACTTACCTAATTTAGCAGTTCAGTTACATATTTTACATCTACAGCTGTAGAAAGTGAATCAGCTGAGATTAGATTAAACTTTACTGATATCTACAGAGAAACAGAAAATAGTGTAACATAAACAGGATATCAGAATACAAATAAGAACAGGTCAGCTGAAGGTAATGTTGCAATTCATGGAGAACTGTAAATATTAAGTTGGGATATTGGATTCCAGTATTGTAAGGGTTTGTTATTTCTGTATGTCACTCATGTTACTCTTAGGCCCCCTACAGACTTCATGCAGTGCTAGTCCATGAAGGCCAAGCATCAGCAGGTCATTACTGGGCTTATATCTATGACCATGCTAACCACCGCTGGATGAAGTACAATGACATAAGTGTCACAGAGTCATCATGGGAGGAGCTGGAACGAGACTCCTTCGGAGGCATGACCAACGCAAGTGCCTACTGCCTAATGTACATTGATGACAGGCTACCTCACCTCATCACAGGTACACCTACCTTTCAGTTACCAATATGGACTACAGTGAAGTCAGTGTATGCATATTAGACAGCATCACTTATGTACAAGTGATAAGCAGCATTAAGGATCACAAAATGTGTATTTTTTCCAAAAACTTGGCCTAATCTAGTGAGATTCAATAAAGATAGATGAAAGCAGAATGAAAACAGTTCTTTTATAAATTACAGAAATTTCGCTCAGTTTTAGTAATGGCAAAAGTTTTTGTAATGTAGCTTTCTCAGCTTACCTGACAGGAAGATGCTGTTTTATAGTATTAGAAGCTACAACAGCAAAAACACTTTTCCTCTGTATTATATATTACAAACATTTTAAGTATGGTAGTATATTAAAATACCCATTTGTACAATGGATATTAATGAATTCAAATGGCATTTCTTAAAAGGCATTAAAATGATAATTAATCATAGTTAACCTGCTAACTAAAAATGCTTTACATCCCTCCAGAAGATACAGATGATGAGACAGGCCAGGTGCTCCATGGCATGGACTCTCTGCCACCCATCCTCAGGCGCTATGTCCACGAAGATAACCGCTGGTTCCAGCAGGAGCTCAGTGAATGGGAGGAGCAGTTCTGCCAGATGGCAACCCCACAGGAAGAGTCTACAGCCTCTGCAGAGCCTCCAAGTCCCAGTCTGGATAATATACAGATTATAGAGCCAGCACCACAATCAGGACCCTCCACTGAAGAGGTAGATGAGGGAGCTGCTCCAGAGCCACAACCAGACCTAGATGCAGAGAAAGATCCAGACTCTGATCCCAAAAAGGAGCCAGAAGGTCTGTAGTGATGCCTGAAGAAACGGAAATGACATAAAATCTGATGGAGTATCTTCATCACCACTCTAGATAATATGGAGATGTATATAAAACATTTATTAATGGGAATTCTGTTTACACCAGAGCATTTTCTAAACCATTCACATGGATTTAAATCAAAGCTTGACCCTCTTAGGAGAACAAAATATATGCAGTATGAGACTTAGGAAACAGATTAAAACATTAAGTATTATATATCTGTTCAAGTTTTATCCTAAGGAATGCAAAGACAGCAGTAGGTTGTATTTACAAGACAGTATGGACCCAAAATATAATTAGCCAGGATATGCAGTTCTCAGTAGAGGAAAATTCTAAATTCTGCATGGAATATTGCACTAGTTAATTGCAATTCCTTGTCCAATTGAGAAAGTGTCAGTTATCACTCTTATTTCTATATTTTATCACATCCTCAGACACGTGTAGAACAAAATCACCTCTTTCCAGTGTAATTTATTTGCTGTGTAACAACAGCCCATCAAAAATGTAGTGAACACTTTTCAATTTCTGCAGAGCTTTCTTAACTGTAGACAGAAGTCTGCCCTCAGGCTGGATGAATAGACTGTATCATTGCTCTGAAATTGTAGGTAGGGTCTCTGATATCAGATTACAATATATCCGATAATCTAATTATATATTTAGCAGTTCTTCTTTGCAAAAGACATATGTAGACTCACAGCTTGTCCTTCTTTTTTTGACCTTAGATGAAATAGATTTATCACCCCCACCACCAGAGGGCTCTGGCTGCCAGCCAGGTGACACCAGCACTGCAGCAGTCACTGACACCCTGGGGGTCAGCCAGAGCTCTGATTCAGATGAGAAGGAGCTGCAGAATCAGGTGAACAAGTAAATGATACCTCGGCCACCCATTCTCCACCTCCATGTAGATTATGGGTCAGAAATTCTAGGCCACAAAAATAAGGTGTGTACATCTGGGTCAGAGATCCTATTTCACCAGTTAGCACGGTGATGAACATTCAGGACTTATATCAAACTGGATGTAGAGTGATGTACATATCACAAGCAATCATTGCTCGACTGCGATGTTTACAGATCAGTAGGTTGTTAAAAATCTATTTCCCCTTTTTGTTGTGATCAAAATATAAACACACTGACCTACCTAACCAGCATTTTGTTGAATGTAGATAACCATTCTGACTTGCACATATTCGGAAACTACTCATCAGTCAGGATATTTCTCACCCCATTTCTCAATGAATACATTTTTTTAATAGAACTGCAATACTGTGAAGCACACGCACAGTATTGCTTACAAGACCCTCAAAAGCTGTAAAAGGATAAGCTGATATAAGAGAGTATAACAATGTGCTCTATCCTAAAACTTTCTCTGTCAGATTCCTGACCCTGATGTAGAGCTTTGCGATCAGGCACCATCTGACATCCACGTAGAGAAGGATAACCCGGAGGTGACAGGCCTCAGTTCTGAAGCTGAAGGAGAGCCGCAGGCTTCCGGAGAGGCTCCTGAACCTATAGCAGAGCAAAGAAATGAGGAGCAGCAGCAGCAGCAGCAGGAGGCTCCAGCCAGACAGCGACAGACTGAGAATGAGGTCTCAGAAGTGGAGATCCCCAATGTGGGCCGGATCATGGTGAGGGCTGATGCTGATGGATACAATGAAGAGGTAAGGCCTAATGTCTTAATGGGGTGTGATTTCAGCAATCACATGTTTGCATTTGATAACTTTTCTAGTCAGTGGACCCAAATATAAATTAAACGATGAAATGTAAGGTTAAGATTGATGGTATGTTATGTAAGTCAGCCTTGATTAAAAAAAATATATAAATACATGGCTTTTCCTTTGTTTTCCTTTTGCAGTAGTTAGCTGTGATTTTGTGCTATAATCACTGTTGTTCTTCTCTACATTGCCATGTCATTTCCTAGATGATGCTAACCCCAGCTATGCAGGGTGTCATTCTAGCCATAGCCAAGGCCAGACAAATTTTTGACAAGGAGGGTCCTGAGGCTGGCCTCATCAAGGTATGTTTTTCTAGGGATATTGAAGTTCATTGCATCTCACATCAACACTAAATAAACACTAAAAAACAGTAAAAGCTGTGTGACTAATTTAAGTTCTTTAGACCCAAATACTTGTAAACTGTCCTTGGATCAACCCATGCTCTAATTGCAGTTTTTAATAGATCTCTCTTTCTGACAGTTTTATTAAAATCCACACAAACACAAAAATGCGCATGTTGCGGGAACTTTTAGCTGCAAGTTCATCCCTGAAGGAATTCCTCTTATCTTAAACTGGAGGTTCTTTTGCAATAAGATCAGCATGCAACATTCACTTTGCAGGGTGAGAAGCCTCTTGAAGATTTCTTTCTATATTTGATAAAGAAGAATTTATATGAAGCGCAGTGTTTCACATTTAAAAAGATTAACATCAATAGCAAGACGTGTGTTTTAACTTTGTTTCTAAAGTCACGAAATCCCCATATTCCCCAGATTTGAAACAACAAAGAAAATACTTTAACTTTTGAAATGCTCGGTCCTTGTATGAGTCATCCTGAGGTCTAACAGTGTACATTTAAATAAGTAAAACATTAAAATTTCCCATGGTTCTTTCAGGCCTTCCATGAAGAGTATTCTCGCCTGTATGAGCTCTCCCAGGAGGAGACCACACCACAGGAGGATGCACGTCTGCAGCACGCTCTGGTCTACTTCTTCCAGAACAAGGCACCCAAGCGAATCATTGAGAGGACGCTGCTTGAGCAGTTTACTGACCGCAACCTCAGTTTTGATGAGAGGTGCACACAATCCTTGATAAGTGGTGGACATGTGTCGGTGTGACCAAGTTTTTAAAAAAGTTTAAAAATGAGAGTACAGATGAGTTTTACCCTAGATTGTCCCAGTCTAGAATAAAACTGAGTTTATAAACAAAAAATGAACCATCAGTCCTAATATAAAGCAGAAGTATTTCAAGGTTGTAGAGTATGTATAAGCAGGAATAAATGTGTAAAACTGTGGCTGGAAAGAAGCTTTTTACTCAAAGCAAAAGTCATTCACGGGTCAATAAGAAAAACAGTAGATTATACAGCATGCATATTGTGCCATCTAGTGTCCAGAGCACAGAGCTGTAACTTGAGAGTATCTTCCCCTTCCCCTGTATACTGTTAAACTTCATATATCATTTTTGTACCTACAGAGCCATCAGTATCATGAGAGAAGCCCGGGCCAAACTGCGCCTCATTAAGCCAGACGATATGGACATGGATGAATATATGGTACCGTCTGTAGGCTTAATAGATATAGAAGAGAAACATAGCATCATAAATATGTAGATATAAAAATTAGTATAATTTTCAGACAGATATTTGATCAAAAAACGTCATCAGGTCCATCTTGTAATGCCAGTGATCTGAAACAGCAGCTGAGACATGCCCCAAAAACAGAACGGGGCAGACATCTGGTAAGTAGCTTACTGGGTTGAAGTTTTGTTCCACTGCAGAACATCAGTGGAAAATTATTCGCTGTGTTAACTGATTTGTGGCCAAATCACCTCACCTCATTCTTGCCAATTATAGCAACAAAGGGCTAAAAATACATACTGTCCAAAAGTAAAAACACACACCCTAAAATGCTATTAAATGTCAGTTTTGCATTTTATTAAGTGTTTTGTGTTCATAAAACCATATTAAATTCATCTCTGCTCTCTGCTTTAAGAAAGAACCTTGATTATGTTTTGTATATTAAATCCCAAATCTGTGTTTATTTGGATCTGCGTGGTTGAAATTCCAGTAGGGAGCATGTACACCCAGTGACATTTGTTCACTCTGGAATGAGAACTATGTATGTTCCAGCATAGTGAGACAGTTTGGGTGATGAAGACACCAATCACAGACTGAAACTGTAAACTGTTTCTTATATCAAGAGCACAGCATAAACTTAACACCAAACTTTTCTTTGATAAAATGTTAGGTCTGGTGATATTCTGTATGTTCTTTGCCCGCTAATCCAGTGGAAACATTGAAGGCTGTCTGTGTAGTCTCCAGCAGTCTGACTTTGCTTTTTCTACAAAATAAAAGCTTCTATTCACTTCTATACTGTCAAGTGGAAAAAACAGGTGTGAAATAACAGTTCAAAAAAGGAGCAAAGAGTGAATTAAGTGATTGTTGATATTTCTGTTTCATCTCACAGCAGTGGCATGACGATTACAGGCTGTTCAGGACCATCTTTGTGTATCTGTTGACTGGGCTGGAGCACTACCAGCACGGGAAGTAGGTGTTGAATATTCACCACAACACTACCTGATCAGCATGTGTCTGATCACTTTTATTCATCCATGTTTTCCACAAAACAATCTCACACACTGCCGATCCTTTTGACATTGCCAATTATGTTGTGCATTCACATCATATTTCTTTTTTACCAGAAGTGTATTTTTTTGTGTAAAACAACAATGGTTGTTGCCTCCATGTACTGCAGGATGCGGGAGGCACTGAACTACCTGGCCCATGCATACGAGACCAACGCCACCTTGCTGAGAAACGGAGAGAAACGTGGTGTGGACAAGTCTCTGATTGCAGTTTACAGGAGGAAGTGTCTCACTGTGAGTGGGGCAAATTTCCACTCTGTCACATTGCAGATAGATTACTGACCTCGATCCTTTTATATAAAGTCTGAAATATCAATGAAAAAATATATCTAAAAATAAGAGGTTTTGCCTTGCTTAAAAGAAAATTTTACGGGTCATCAGAATAAAAGCAGCCATCCTCTGGGAATTATCCATGCCCCCCCTGATATTTTCTAAAATATGTTTCTCTGTACCAAAAATGTGGACAGAAGGACTGACTGACCAAGTGTGCCATATTTAGGCTCTGACAGTAGAAGAGAAATTTATAAATATGTTGCACTTGGCTTAGTTTCCCGTTACAGCCTATATGCAATCTAATCAGAGAGTATTAGGACAGCAGTAGATTTGTTCTTCAGTATATTGAATTTTAAAAAGTGTATCAACTAATGGCTATTAAGCCCAGGTTCAGTTCATCTTTTTGTGTGGAAACAGTAGTTTAGAAAGCAATCAGGTTTTATTTAATAACTGTTTTGCAGCTTTTGATTGTGTCACTTGAACCTTTACTTTTAAGTCTATACAGATGCCCAGCAAATAAAACTGAGTTTAACATCTACCTCATTTCGAATTTAATGGCAGCAACATGTCTAGTGTTGCTGCAACACTAGACATGTTGCTGCCATCAAAAAGTTGCAGCCAAAAAGTTTGGACGGGGACAACAAAAGGCTGGAGATGGTACTAAAAGAAACAGGTGGAGTAACATTTTGCAACTAATGGGAGTGATTGGCAACAGGTCAGTAGCATGACTGGGTATAACAAGAGCATCTTAGAGAGGCAGAGTTTCTCAGAAGTAAAGATGGGCAGAGGTTCACCAGTCTGCAAAAAAATGCATCTACAAATTGTGGAACAATTAATGTTCCTCAATATAAAATTGTGAAAACTTTAAATATCTTTTATCTACAGTACATAATCCCTGTGTGCCAGGGACAAGGCCGAAAATCGGGCCCACAGGCAGCACTGCATTAAAAACAGGCACGATTCTGTGATGGAAATCACTGCATGGGCTCAAGAACACTTCCAGAAATCACTGTCTGTGGACTCAGTTCACCGTGCCATCCGCAAATATAGGTTAAAGCTCTATCATGCAAAAAAGAAGCCATATGTAAACATGCTCCAGATACGCTGCTGTCATCTCTGGGCCAGAGGTCTTGTAAAATGGACTGAGACAAAGTGGAAAACTGTTCTGTGGTCAGACAAATCAAAATTTGAAATTCTTTTTGGAAAACTTGGACGGAAACAAAAAGCAGAGTGACCATCCAGCTTGTTATCAGTGCTCAGTTCAAATGCCAGCATCTCTGATGGTATGGGGGTACATTAGTGCCTATGGAACTGGCAGCTTGCACATCTGGAAAGGCTCCATCAATGCTGAAAGGTATTTACAGGTTTTAGAGCAACATACATTATGTTCCCATCCAGACAATGTCTTTTTAGGGAAGGCCTTGCATATTTCAGCAAGATGATGCTAAACCGCATACTGCATCTATTACAACAGCATGGCTTCATAGCAGAAGAGTCTGAGCGCTGAACTGGCCTGTCTGCAGTCCAGACCTTTTACCAACTAAAAACATTTGGTTATCATGAAACAAAAAATATGACAAAGAAGACCCAGGACTGTTGAGCACCTAGAATCCTCTATCAGATAAGAATGGGACAACATTCCCAAAAGTCCAGTAACTGCTCTCTTCAGTTCCCAGATTTTTTTCCCAGACTGTTGTTAAAAGAAGAGGGGATGCTACACAGTGGTAAACATGGCACCGTCCCAACTTTTTTGAGACATGTTGTTGCCATCAAATTCAAAATGTGCTAAT